>SJYC01024145.1:0-145593 GCA_006408675.1 Madoqua kirkii | reverse complement strand
ATCAAGAGGCTTTTTAGCTCCTCTTCACTTTCTGCCATAAGGGTGGTGTCATCTGCATATCTGAAGTTATTGATATTTCTTCCGGCAATCTTGATTCCAGCTTGTGCTTCTTCCAGCCCAGCGTTTCTCATGATGTATTCTGCATATAAGTTAAATAAGCAGGGTGACAATATACAGCCTTGACATACTCCTTTTCCTATTTGGAACCAGTCTGTTGTTCCATGTCCAGTTCTAACTGTTGCTTCTTGACCTGCATATAGGTTTCTCAAGAGGCAGGTGGTCTGCTATTCCCATCTCTTTCAGAATTTTCCACAGTTTGTTGTGATCCACACAGTCAAAGGCTTTGGCATAGTCAATAAAGCAGAAGTAGATGTTTTTCTGGAACTCTCTTGCTTTTTCCATGATCCAGCAGATGTTGGCAATTTGATCTCTGGTTCCTCTGCCTTTTCTAAAACCAGCTTGAACATCAGGAAGTTCACGGTTCACATATTGCTGAAGCCTGGCTTGGAGGATTTTGAGCATTACTTTACTAGCATGTGAGATGAGTGCAATTATGCAGTACTTTGAGCATTCTTTGGCATTCCTTTCTTTGGGATTGGAATGAAAACGGACCTTTTCCAGTGCTGTGGCCACTGCTGAGTTTTCCAAACTTGCTGGCATATTGAGTGCAGCACTTTCACAGCATCATCTTTCAAAATTTGAAATAGCTCAACTGGAATTCCATCACCTCCACTAGCTTTGTTCGTAGTGATGCTTTTTAAGGCCCACTTGAGTTCACATTCCAGGATGTCATGTCCAACTCTTTGCCACCCCAAGGACTATACAGTCCATGGAATTCTCCAGGCCAGAATACTAGAGTGGGTAGCCTTTCCCTTCTCCAAGGGATCTTCCCAACCCAGGAATCGAACCCAGGTCTCCCACAGTGCAGGTGGATTCTTTGCCAGCTGAGCCATAAGAGAAGCCCACTTAAGACCAAGGAAGAGGGTAATTACTAAAAAGAGTAAGTGCTTTCTAGTCCTTACTTGGTGTTTATTATCAGTGGTTCCTTGAATAAGTTGCAAGACTATTTGGGACTCAGTTTCCTTATCTGTAAAATGGGCATAATAATACCTGCCTGCCCTCTTGGCAATGTTATCAAGATGACATGTGTGAGATAACTTTTCATGGGTTGTGATAAGGGCATGTGGATCACCCCTGTCTTGAGATCCAAGAAACAAGAGAAAAGTAAATAAACTCAAGGAACAGAGTTCTGTGGCAGCCCTGTTCTCCACCAGAATGTTTTTCCAAAACTGGCAAGGAACAGAGATCAAGCTTTCCCTGGAATGGAATCCGAGCTAATTGGAGACCATCAAGGGTTGCACTGTCAGTAGTCAGCAGAGCACACTTCATCAGGAAGAAACTTGCAGGGCACGAAACAGATTAAATTTCATTGGGAAACAGTCTTGTCTGCCTCACAACAACAAACTAAGCTCCGGGTGACTATTCCCGTAAAACACGTCCTGTGCTTAGCGAGGCTATTATGGGGTGCAGAGATATGGTGAAGAATCAATTAAACCTCTGACACATCCAGTGGCGCTCAGAGACCTGTTACACAGGTTTCCCCAGAGGAAAATAATCACACTGCATTATACTTTGGAAGCTGATCGAGGCAAGATTGTGGAGACAAGTTTTGGGGTTTGCAAGACAGACTTTAGCTTTTCTACATTGTTTTTGAAGTGCCAGTTAAAGGATTACGGCAGCCAGCCCTCCATTTTGTCCCACAGCACCATGGTGGAGCAAGAGGGATTAACAGCATGTGGGCACCCTCCAGAAAACTGTAAGTTCTCTTTTTTAAAAGCATTTAAAGAAATGGTAAAAAGATTGCAGTGTTTACCTTCCTGCCCATTTTGGAATGAAAGCAACTCTAAGCAAGTAGAATCAGAGGGATATTGAAACTGAATTTCTTTCTATTTTCATAATAGGACTCCATCAGCAAAAAAGCAGTCATTGTCAAGAAAATCTGTTTTAAAAGAAGTTGTAGAATTTCCAGAAGAGCTTTGGGGAAAAAAAAATATGAACAAGAGGGTTAATAGTGGAAGGTGAATAATGTTTGTGGTTACATCGCTTGAACTGTTTCTATGACAGCAAGTAGAGATACTTTACAATAAAAATGATGTGGTTTGGGGGCTAATTCAGACACCCGGGGAAATCAGCTTCACTCTCAGTTCCTGAATGACTTCTGTGCCTGAGTTTGAATACACCAGAAGAGATTTTGAGGTTCAGGCAGTAGGTTTTCAGAAGTGTTCCCTCCAAATGAGCTTCTGCGGAAATAAAAAATTGAACAAGAGCAAGGCAAGCCCAGCATTACCAACGATCTGCGTGGAGCGACAGGTTACAACTTGTCGGTGCCATAGGCGGGCCAGGAAGTGGTCTGGGTCAGGGTGGGGGAGGTCTCAGCTAACCTCCCCCATGTTGAGGGCTAGTGCAAAAGCAAAGAACTAGAGAGAAAAGATAACATGAGGGTGGAGTATAAATGTCCTGTTTTCAAGACATTTTGCCAGAAGAGAGAGAGTGAAAGAAAAGGAAACCCAGGAAGTAAGGACTAGACCAGGCCTGCCCAGGGACCCATTCAGCTGTGGTACCAGGCAGCACATTTGCAGAGGAAATGCTCTCATGTTGCAGGAATCCGTTCAGTTAGGAGAGTACAAATGTTTGACAGTTCTGTTCATGAAGTCAACCTGCAGCACCTTTTTTTTTTTTAATATGAGGAGGTGAGAAGGGAAGTATGAGGAAGGATCCCCTTTTTAACCAGATGAATTAGTCGGTGTAATATTTCATCAAAATCTTTTGTTCTTTTCTTGTTGAAGTTGCTATCTCACGCCTTAAGCTCCCCTCTACTGCGTGGGAAAAATACTTTTTTTGTAGAATAATATTCACTGTGTGTATAAGGCTTCCTTGGTCTTTCTAGATCAGAGGTCTCTCAAAGCTACTGAATGCGCTGCGACCGGGGTCTCGGGGTCCTCTCAGTCTTGGGGCTGCAGGGATCAGGGTTGCCCTGCCTTCCAGTCTGTGCCTTGCTCCACCCTCTGCCCTCCCCTGACAAAGGCAGGGTGGGCTTCCAAACAGTGATTTCCTATGAAAAAAAACAAGTTCCCATTGCTTAAAACAAACCAAAAAATGGAATATCACTCAAATATTCCACCTTTTCGTTTGACAAGGAGGAGAACTGAACACTCCAGAAAATTTAAATGAGTTAGTTAAAGGCAAACACTAGCAGTAAAGAACCTGTCTGCCAGTGCAGGAGAGGTGGGCTTGATCACTAGGTCAAAAAGATCCCACGGAAAGGAAATGGCAACTTGTTCTAGTATTCTTGCCTGGGAAATCCCATGGACAGAGAAGCCTGGAGAGCTGCAGTCCACGGGGTTGCAGAGTCGGACACGACTAAATCGACTTATAGGAGGAGGAAGCCAGCCATAGAATCCAGGTCCTTGTGGCTAGCTAGTTCTGCCACACTGGTCTTCTTTTTCCTTTGTCCAAGGCTGTGGTTTTTCCAGTGGTCATGTATGGACGTGAGAGTTGGACTATAAAGAAAGCTGAGTGCCAAAGAATTGATACTTTTGAACTGTGGTGTTGGAGAAGACTCTTGAGAGTCCCTTGGACTGCAGGGAGATCCAACCAGTCCATCCTAAAGGAGATCAGTCCTGGGTGTTCATTGGAAGGACTGATGTTGAAGCTAAAACTGCAGTACTTTGGCCACCTCATGTAAAGAGCTGGCTCATTGGAAAACACTCTGATGCTGGGAAAGATTGAGGCCAGGAGGAGAAGGGGACGACAGAGGATGAGACGGTTGGATGGCATCACCGACTTGATGGACATGGGTTTGGGTAAACTCCGGGAATTGGTGATGGACAGAGGCCTGGCATGCTGCGGTTCATGGAGTTGCAAAGAGTCGGACATGACTGAGCAACTGAACTGAACTGAATTGAAAACAATCGGCAGTCTTCTCCACCTCACCTACCCCCTATCTTCTTTTAGCCCATCACTCATATTCTTTATCATCTAAGCCACTGGGGACACCGCCAATCTCCACTCAGCCCATCACTGATATTTACAGCTTACTACACACACCACATATTCCTCAAGGATAAAACCTGCATATAATCCCTGTACAGTCAATCCAATTCTACACACATTTATTGAGCACCTACTCTGTGCAGCCCTGTAACAGGTACTGGAGATTCATGGATGAACAAGACCCAATCCCTGCCCTCAGATACATAGACAGACTGCTATAACAAAATATCTAATTGAACTACAATAGAAACTCTTTTGAATACACTGTATTCCAGAAACACAAGAGCAAAGAGGATTTCCCTGGTGGTGCAGTGGATGGGAGTCTGACTGCCAATCCAGGGGTCGATGGGTTTGATCCCTGGTCCAGGAAGTTTCCACATTGCTCAGGGCAACTAAGCCCGCACACCGCAACTACTGAGCCCGAACTCTAGAGCCCATGGGCCGTCGCTACAGAGCCTGAATGTCTAAGCTACTGGAGCCTGTGCTCCACTAACAGGAGAGGCCACCACGATGAGAAGCCCTTGCACCAGCACGAAGAGTAGCCCTTACTCGCCACAGCTGGGGAAAGCCCCGTGCGCAGCCCAGAAGACCCAGCACAGCCAGAAATAAAAATAAGTACATAAATAAAAGTTTTAAGAGGAGAGAGAAGAGGGAAGAAAATAGTTTGAAAATTCTTCAAAACATTAAACAGAAATATAATATGACCCAGCACTTCCACTCCTAGGTATGTACCCAACAGAACTGAAAACAGGTACTCATGCAGATACACGTACACGCATGCAGCAGTCACAACAGCCCCAAAGGGGAAACCATCCAAATGTCCGTCATCAGATGGATGCATAAACAAATTGTGCTATATCCATACAATAGAATGTTATTCAGACACAGAAAGGCATGACTCTTTTTTTGTTGTTATTTTTATTTATTGATATACTTATGGGCTTCCCTGATAGCTCAGTTGGTAAGAATCCGCCTGCAATGCGGGCGACCCCGGTTTGATCCCTGGGTCAAGATACACGTACACGCATGCAGCAGTCACAACAGCCCCAAAGGGGAAACCATCCAAATGTCCGTCATCAGATGGATGCATAAACAAATTGTGCTATATCCATACAATAGAATGTTATTCAGACACAGAAAGGCATGACTCTTTTTTTGTTGTTATTTTTATTTATTGATATACTTATGGGCTTCCCTGATAGCTCAGTTGGTAAAGAATCCGCCTGCAATGCGGGCGACCCTGGTTCGATTCCTGGGTTGGGAAGATCTGCTGGAGAAGGGAAAGGCTACCCACTCCAGTATTCTGGCCTGGAGAATTCCGTGGACTGTATAGTCCATGGGGTCCCAAAGAGCAGGACACGACTGAGCCACTTCCACAGCCACGCTGGGTCTTGGCTGTTGCATCAGGCTGACTCTAGCTGCAGCGAGTCGGGGCTACTCTTTTGGGGGGTGTGGGCTCCTCACTGTGGTTGTGGAGCACAGGCTCAGCAGTCCTGGCACATAGGCTTAGTTCCTCCGTGGCAGGTGGAATCTTCCCGGACCAGAGACTGAACCCATGCTCCCTGCATTGGCCGGTGGATTCTTATCCACTGTACCTCCAGAAAAGCCCAGCATGAATTTCTAACACAGTACTGTCACCACACAAATGAACCTCGAATATATCGTATTATATAAAAGAAACCAAACTCAAAGGTCACATATTACATGATTCCATATGATATTCTAGACATATGAAATAGCCAAAACAGATAAATCCAGGGACACAAAAAGTAGGTTGGTGGTTGCCAGGGGCTGCAGGGAAGGGGCCACATGGAGTGACCACTTAAGGTGTATATGGTTTCACTTGGGGGTGATGAAAATATTCTGAAACTACATCATAGTGATAGCCGTATTTTACATTTTTACATGTACTAAATGCCATGATTTGCTTGTCTGAAATGGTAAATTTTTTGTTATATATGTAAGTGGAGAGTTCTAAAAAGGCTGCGAAAGACCGAGGGATCAAGCTTACAGGCTCAACAGAGGGTTGGCTCACACAGGCCGGGGATATCTTTGGACCATATCCTGGAAGAAGTGGGATAGCTAGTGAGGATTTTTAGGCAGGAGGACGACTTGCTCAGATCTCTGTTTAAAACGGATGCTGTCAGTGGTAGGCTGATAACACTAGGGAGGGTCTGGACCCATGGAAACTAGAGTCTGCCCAGTGAGAGAGTGTCAAGAATGTGCCAGGATATAAAATACTTGCCTGATCATGTTTCTGTTAAGTAAACGTAATCATCTTTCACTTAATCTGAGCTCAGAAATAGTCATGGGGTGAACAATATTAGCCACGATTCTTTTAAGATCCACTTTTGAAACAGTTCAAGCCTATATTTTTGCACCTCCTACCAGCTTTGGCACCCTACAGCCTTTTCAAAGTAAAATTAACCTGCTTCCTGTTTCTCTGATGATTACTCACAAGGACTTGTCTTTAAACAAATACTTCACCAAGGAAGAAAATCTGATGTTGATGACAGCAAATTGCAGTCCAAAAATAGTTTACAAAAGGAACTATGATCCAAACTTAATCCATGTATTTCCCTAGTCTCAGTGTTAGCCACTTTAGCATGTCAAGAAATACTTCACGGTGTAACTTTTTTTAAAGTTGCTAATGACATTATTTTGGACAGAGAATAAAAATTTGAATGGAATCAGAAAAAAAAATCTGATCTGCTCCATAATCACTTAAGCATCAAATTCAATGTAACTTAACGGAACTGTACAGAATCTATCAAATCAAACTTTGATAAAACTGAGGATTCAAAAGACCTCTATTTTGTAGTCAGTGTGCCGGCCAGTGAGCTTCCCCTTGTCTTTCATTCTGAAGGAAACCTCAGTACTGAGAGGTTTCCCAGACGTGGGACTCAGCAATAAAACTATTCAGGCACCCGGCTTTCGTGTCCATTGAAACTTCTTCCAAAATTCCCTCTCAGTGCCGATCAGTTTCATTTGGAAAGTAAACAAATAACAGCAGCAGTGAAGAAGAGAGAGGAAAAGTTGGGCATCGTTGCCATCATACGTGGAAAGAAATACATTCCAAGAGCAAGAATGCTTTCCTTATGAATCCTCAGACTCATTACTTCACACTTATGTGCCAAGACAAGGATGTGGCTTTCAGGCTGGCTTCAAGGGAATGTTTTTTCACCTTCCAAATAATTCAGTCAACAAACGCCTACAGAGATCCTACCATTGGCCAGGCTTGGGACCAAGTGTTAGGATCCAGAGATGAAGATGTGCTAACTTGATCCTGGAGGTGCTCGTGGGCTGGAGGTCAAGGAGAGGAGTTATACTAGTGACAACCAAGTCTAACACAGCATCATTATTAATTAGGACTCCCAGCTTCCAAGAGCCAGAGATGTCATTCTCTGCCATTATCTGTCCCTCTCACAACTACACCTCGGTTCAGTTCAGTTCAGTTGCTCAGTCGTGTCCGACTTCTTGCAACCCCATGAATCGAAGCATGCCAGGCCTCCCTGTCCATCACCATCTCCCGAAGTTCACTCAGACTCACGTCCATTGTCCATCGAGTTGGTGATGCCATCCAGCTGTCTCATCCTCTGTTGTCCCCTCCTCCTCCTGCCCCCAATCCCTCTCAGCATCAGAGTCTTTTCCAACGAATCAGCTCTTCGCATGAGGTGGCCAAAGTACTGAAGTTTCAGCTTTAGCATCATTCCCTCCAAAGAATACCCAGGGCTGATCTCCTTCAGAATGGACTGGTTGGATCTCCTTGCAGTCCAAGGGACTCTCAAGAGTCTTCTCCAACACCACAGTTCAAAAGCATCAATTCTTCAGCACTCAGCTTTCTTCCCAGTCCAACTCTCACATCCATACATGACCACTGGAAAAACCATATCCTTGACTAGACAGACCTTAGTCGGCAAAGTAATGTTTCTGCTTTTGAATATGCTATCTAAGTTGGTCATAACTTTTCTTTCAAGGAGTAAGCTTCTTTTAATTTCATGGCTGCAATCACCATCTGAAACTACATCTCAAGTAGGTATAATTATCCCCATTTTAAAGATAAAATATAGGACTTGCCTGGTAATCCAGTGGCTAAGATCTGCCTGCCAATGCAGGGGACACAGGTTCGATCCCTGGCCCAGGACAGTCCCACATGCTACAAAGCCCGTGTGCCACAGCTACTGAGCCCACGTGCTGCAGCTGCTGAAGCCTGCACGCCCAGAGCCCACGCTCTGCAATAAGAGGAGCCACAGCAATGAGAAGCCCTGAACCACAGCGAAGAGCCGCCCCCACTCACCACGCTAGAGAAAATCCATGTGCTACAGTGCAGACCCGAGCAGCCAAAAACAGGGGGGAAATATTTAAAACAACAAAAAAGATAAAATAATACCTGAAACTCAAAGAGGCGAAACTTACCCCCAACCACCCAGCTAGCCATGGTAGACACAGGATTTGGGAGAGTTCCTTTTGATTCCCAAAACCCTGCTTAGTCTAGTCTTCCCAGGTCCTTTTCACAGTGATCAGGGTTAAGATCAAGGTCATTCAGAACTTACTCCAGCTTGTCTTAGCCTTTCATCTGAAAGTGGTTATATCTACATTGTAGATTGATAGCAAAATTGCCAGGTTTTAAACATTAATGCTAATGACAAGGGCAGGGTGGGGGAAAGTTAGATATTTATGTCTGACTAGAAGACAAGTAGAAACTGCTGTGAGAGGCGAGATGAAGATGGTACAGAGAGAAGCAAACACTGGGCTTCATGACACTGGACTTGGCACTGATTTTCTTGGCCAAAACAGCAAAGGCACAAGCAATGAAAGAAAAAAACAGACAAATTGGACTTCATCAAAATGAAAAGCTTTTTGTGCGTTAAAGGACACTAGTAATAGAGTGAAAATGCAACCAAAAGAATGGGAAAAAATCTTTGCAAATTACATATCCTATAAGGCATTAATATAGAGAGTATATTAAAAAAATCACTGAAACTCAGGGACAAAAAAAACCCAACCTGATTAAAAAATAGAGAAGATAAACAAATGGCCAATAATTACATGAAAACAGGATCAACATCACTAATCATTAGGGAAATGAAAATGAAAGCTGCAGTGGGTGCCACTTCCCATCCATTAGGATGGCTATCATCAAAAGAAGAGGAGAAGAAGTGTGGGCAAGGATGTGGAGATACTGGAACCCTTGCGCACTGCTGGCAGGAATGTAAAATGGAGCAGATGCTAGGGAAAGCAGAATGGCAGTTCCTCCAAAAATTAAAGTCAGAATTACCATGTGAGCCAGCAATTCTACTCCTGGCTGCCTGCTTCAACGAAGGGAAGGCAGGGACACGAAAAGAAATGTGCACGCCCATGTTCACAGCAGGATTATTACAACAGCCCCAAAGTGGAAGCAAGCCAAGTGTTCCTTGATGAGCGAATGGACAAAGAAGCCACGGTGAATGTACACAGTAGAATATTACCCAGCCTTAAAAAGGAAGGAAATTCTAACACGTGCTACAACGTGGCTGAAACTTGACATTATTCTAAGTGAAATAAGCCAGTCACAAAGGGACAAATCCTATATCATTCCATTGATACGAGGTACTTAGTCAAATTTATAGAGACAGAAAATAGACAGTGCTTGCTAAGGGGCTGGCAAGGGAGGAATGGGGAATTAATGTTTTACAGGCATGGAGTTTCCATTTGGGGAGATGAAAAAGTTCTGGAGATGGATAGTGGTGATCTTGCACAACAATATGAATGAATTTAATACCACTGAAAGTGAAAGTAAAGTCGCTCCGTCGTGCCCGACTCTTTGCGACCCCATGGACAGTAGCCTGCATGACCCCATGGACAGTAGCCTGTACCAAGCTCCTCCGTCCATGGGATTTTCAAGGCAAGAGTACTGGAGTAGGTTGCCATTTCCTTCTCTAGGTAATCTTCCCAACCCAGGGATCAAAGCCAGGTCTCTCGCATGAACTGCATATCTAAAAATGGTTAAGAGATGGTGGTTTCCTTGGTGGTTCAGTGGTTAAGACTCTGCTTTCACTGCAGAGGGAGCAAGTTCCATCCCTTGTGAGGGAACTAAGATCCCACATGCAACAGCCAAAAAAAACCAATAATAGTTAAGCTAATAAATTGCATGTTATGTATATTTAACCACAATTAAAAAAAAAAGATGGCATACAGAGCACTTGTATTGACCTCAATACCATTCAAGATTCCTTTTAAGGACAGAAAAAAATATATGCTTTTTAAAATTCCATTCTATGGGGAGTTGTTTAAGGATAAAAGTTTGATCTTTGTAAGATGAAAGTTACTGTGCTAGATAATGATGAGCAATGTGCAACAATGTGAATACACTTAATACTACCAAACTACACACTTAGAAACAGTTAAGACGGTAAATTTTAGGTTATTTGCATTGTGGTGGCATGTTCAGCCACTTAGTCATGTCCGACTCTTTGCGATCCTTTGGACTATAGCCCGCCAGGCTCCAGTGTCCATGAGATTTCCCAGGCAAGAATACTGGAGTGGATTGTCATTTCCTTCTCCAAGTGAAAGTGAAGGTCGCTCAGTTGTGTCTGACTCTTTGCGACTCCATGGATAGTCCATGGAATTCTCCAGGCCAGAATACTGGAGTGGGTAGTCTTTCCCTTCTCCAGGGGATCTTCCCAACCCAGGGGTCAAACCCAGGTCTGCACCACAGACAGCCTGCTTGCAGGCAGATTCTTCACCGACTGAGCCACTACCACAATTAAAAATAAAGATCCACTAGAACACTGGAAAGCAAGAATAGCTGCTACCAATGATACCAACCCACCAGAAAATGTGGGGAATTTCTGAATGATAGAAAGCAGTTGAAATTGGACTGAAAGAAGAAACCTCAGCTTGAAATACTTGCAAGAGTGCTTGCTGTGAATGGGGGTCAAGGAAAAGAGTGGCTGTCTAGGAAATTAACTGGGGTACTCTGTAAGACCACTTGAAGGGCAAACTGAAGTATAGATTGAACCACTCCCCAGAGTTTCTGATTCAGTTCATCTGGGACAGGGCCTGAGAAACTGCATTTCTAATAAGTTCCCCGGGGGTGTTGATGCTACTGGTTTAAAAACCGTAACTGAGAACCACTTTGAGAAGGAGCTAGACCGGATAGCACTTCCCCTTCTTGCACCTATAACAAGAAACAGATGGCAGCATCTCTCCCAGGTGGAAACACTGAGTGTGATCCTGAGGCCCCAGCCGCCTAGAAAATATAAGGGGTAGAGGAGAAGGAACCCCCATGCTGGAGGACTGCTGCTAAGTCACTTCAGTCATGTCCGACTCTGTGCAACCCCATAGACGGCAGCCCACCAGGCTCCTCCATCCCTGGGATTCTCCAGACAAGAACACTGGAGTGGGTTGCCATTTCTACTGGAGGACTAGCACTCAGTGTATTCCACCACCACCCCACCCCACCCCCCATAATGATGAGAGGCAGGGACTTGGACCATATCTATAATCACTGTAAACTTACCAGACATTCCTAAAGTCAAAGGAGAGAAGGCAGCCAAGAACTGCCAAGTGTTTAAGGAACGTCAGACTAAAGAACACTGGTGTGTCAAGAAAGAGAACTCATTGACAGGTTAAATTAACCAAACTATATGGTGTTAATTTCTGTGAATAAATAGCAATATATTTCCTTTTGAATATTCATACTTTTTTAAACAGTGGCTTAATGAAGTATAATTTACATCTAAATGCATACAATTATCTAACAACCAAGAGACTGAATATTTCCATCACTCAAAGATTTTTCTTGGTGCCCATTTTCAAAAGGCACTGGAACGGGGGGAGTCATATTGGTAGCTTTTTCCTGGGCACAGAGGGGAAAATCTGAGTTAATTAGTATGGGGTCACAGAAAATGGGGCAGCTAGATTCTCTGGAAAGAGAACAGGAGGTGAAGCTTCTCCATGAAACTGTTTTTCAATCTTAGTTGCACACAAAATCAATGGGAGGATTTTCTTAAAATACCACTGCCTGGACTCAACCCCCAGAGTTTCTGATTTGCATCATCTCTGGTGGAGCCTGGCTTCCCTGGTGGCTCAGACAGTAAAAAATCTGCCTCCTGCAATGCAAGAGACCTGGGTTCAACCACTGACTAGGGAAAATCCGCTGGAGAAGGGAATGGCAACCCATTCCAGTATTCCTGCCTGGAGAATCCCATGGACAGAGAAGTCTGCCAGGCTACAGTCCATGGGGTCACAAAGGGTTGGATACGAGTGAGTCTCACACACACACACACACACACACACACACACACACGCACGTGCACGCACACGTGCACGCACGCACACGCACGCACGCCCAGGCATTGGGTATCTTTTAAAAGTCCCTCTAGGTAATTCTTATGATCAATCAAGGCTGAGAGACGGGGGGTTAAAGGCAGTCATTTCTGAAGATGGAGAGTAGCTTTTTAAAAATCACAAAATCTATATAACAACTGTCACCAAAACAAATGACTTAAAAGGAAAACTTACACCCAATCCCGTCGCCCTTGCACAGCAACCATTCTTGACACTGTCTGCACAGAGCCGTATTTTGGCACCACTCGATGCACTGTGCTGATGCTGCAATTTTCCTTTTATTTTTTAAGTTCCCGTTTATCATAAACATCTTGCGTATGTCCCTACCTAAGGAGGCAGTTTAGGGTAGCATTTCTGAGTGTGGGCTTTGAAGTCAAACCCGGCTTAAAACCTCAGATTTTTCACCTACAGACTGTGAATCTCCAGCAAACACTGACACATGCTTGAACTTCAGAGGCTCCAGCTGTATGATAGGAATAATGGTACCTACCTCAGGATTTTATTCGGAAGGCCGATGTTTGTAAAGATACAGCAGCAAAACACTCGGCAGGCACATGTCTGGCTCTCAGGTAATGGAGGCTGTTGATATCATCAAAACAAGCAGGATGATCCACTGAAAAGAACGCCATTCTAGGGCACTAAATGCACACAGACCTAGGTTGGGAGAAGGAGGGAGGGACCCGCTTCAGTCCCGCAGCAAGGCCTCAGACAGGCCGGGGGAGAGGCTTCCAGAAGGCAGCTGTGTGTGTGCCCGTGTGAGTGCACCTGTGTGTGCGCTCCAGGCCGGTACAGGGTGGAGTTAACACAGTCAGGGAAAATTCTGAGGGAGGAAGAAGAATTCACGACAGCCCCGGATCACCTGTTTCAACAACAACACCACGAGAGCAGCAAGAGCCACAAAGAATGGAATGTACAGGCCAGCTGAGCTGGTTCTCTTGTTTTCTCTCCACGAGGCTAGAAAACCAGACTGATTCCAAGGAGGACTGGAGGAAACATCCCTGGGGGTCTCGGACGATCACAGGAGGTCAGGCCTGGAGGGTGGAGGAAAAGCTTTCCTGTGTCAGGTGGAACGAGAGGATCAGGCCATTTAATTTGACCCTGAAAAATAATGTGCATTAGTCACTCAGTCGTGTACGACTCTTTGCAACCATATGGACTGTAGCAGCCAGGCTCCTCTGCCCATAGATTTCTCCAGGCAAGAATACTGGAGCGGGTAGCCTTTCCCTTCTCCAGGGCATCTTCCTGACCCAGGGATTGAACCCAGGTCTCCTGCATCGCAGGCAGATTCTTTACTGCCTGAGCCACCAGGGACGCTCCTAAAAATAATAGTAATATGAATTTATAGAGAGGTGCTATTCTGGACCCTTTAATTAAATCATTCTGTCCTTACAGCAATCCTATGAATGAGGCACTGTTATTATCCTTATTTTACAGATGTGGAAACTGAGACAGAGGGCAGTTCAATAAACTTGCCCAAGATCATGCAGTAAAGGGTAGAGTCAGGATCAGAAACCCAGAGACCCTGCTCTTCAGTACCACTGTACCCCAAGCAGACAAAGTGAGACACAGCAGCTGTTTTATCATTAAATCTAAATGGTCATGATACCAAATCGCAATTTACTCATCACTCCCTTTTTATTCAGTATTTTTCCACTCTCCACTGTAGCAAACATCTGCATGCATAGCTTTGCACTTCCATTGCATTATCTCCTTAGGGTTATTTCCCATGAATGGCGTTACTTGGGCCAGGGAGGTCAACAATGCCCTAGTTGTTGCTACATATTGTTGTGTTTACCCAACAGGCTGCAGTTGACACCATCACTACGCAGGGGAGGAGTTTGCCACTTTCACCACCACCTCAAGCCGCATATTTATACAATTTTTTTTTTTAGATTTTATTGCTGTGAAAGTTGGGAATTTGCAGCATTAGGCTTGCTGGCCAGCTGGGCTCCTGGGATTTCCCTTTAATGCAAGGCTCCTTCCTTCACCTCACCTGAAGTTGAACCATTACCCCCACCCCCCACCCCCTCCCCACTGCAGGCCAGATCCTCGACTCCCAAACTATCGGGGCCTCTGGTGAGAGGCCCATACGGCTGGCCTTTTCTCTACAGCACGCATAGAACACCACCGACATTTTGGCTGGGTTTTCTCTCCCACTGTACCAGCTGGCTTTCTCGTATGAATTGGAGTGGCCTTTAAGACAGGCTAGCTGTCCCCCTGGTTATAGAAACCAGTGTTTCTCAGACTTAATTGTATCTACAAAGCACCTCAAGATCTTGTTAAAATGATTCTGATTCAGTAGGTCTAAGGCAGGGACTGATCCAACCAACTCCCAGGTGATGCTAACCTTGCAGGTGCTAAGAATCTAAATTAAATTTTTTAAATTCCTCAGACCAGACAACAGCTACAGCCCAGGCAGTCCCATCAGAACCTTCTAATTAGTCAAGCTCTCTGAGCCTCAGTTTCCCCAACAGTACAATGAAAGGATGAAACTAAATATTCTGATTCCCTTCTGTGGTTTTTGTTTCCATCTTGGACTTCTTTAGCCCGTTTATATTATTTTCCCATGGTGTTTATTTAACAATTTTTGAATTCGGAGAATGAACACAAGCACCTTTTTAAACACTAGGAATATAAAAGGATGAACAAGTTAGACATAATTCCTGCAATTCATGAGAGCTCAAGTCTAGTAGGAAAGACAAGCAAATTAGAGTACGAAAACAGCTCATGTGTTTGGGTAGAAAAAAGCTCAGGGTGCTGGGGGAGCAAATAGAAAATTGGATTTCACCCAGATCGACCAACAGGAATCAGAGGAGACGCCCTAAAAAAAACCCATTCCTAAGGTGACCCCTGAAGGATGAGAGGTGGGATCCATGTGCAGTTGGGCAAGGGAAGTGGACTCTGGTCCACGCAGTGGGGACGGCCTGGCCACGCCCAGGGCAAGAAAGAACATGGGGCTCTCCTGAAGCTGAAGAGGTGCGTGTAGACAGACGGTGGAGGAGAGGGGGCGGGAGAGGAGCGGGGGAGATGGCAGGGTCCAGAGGATTGAGGTTAGGGTTAAGGAGTCCACGGATGTGGACATTTTCTAGGTGATCGCAAGCCCTTAGGACACCTAAAGAAGGGATGAAACTGACCTGGATTTTAGCAAGATCACTTTGCCGGCAATGGGGCGATTGGACTAAAGGGGATATGACCAAATGTGAGGAAAGCAGTAAACAGACTTGCAAGAGATAAGAAAAGGCTGGACTAGAGCCCAGCAGTGGGAAATGGTAGCCCTGGAAGCATCGACAGAGGCAGGAGGCAGAACTGACAAGTCCTGGATGAATGTGAGGGGGGAGGGGTTGGAAAAGCACAAACATCTTACCGGCTTAGAATAACGAGCATTATTTCTTGCGCATGGGCCTGTGGGTCAGCTGGGCTCAACCTAACTCAGTTGGGCTCAGCTCCAGGCTCTAGGTCAAGCTCAGGTTTATCTCACGTATCTGCTATTCAGGTACCCAGGGTCTCCTCAGGACAGATGGGAGGAGCCCCAGGGGAAGCAGGAACACAGGCGGCTCCCAGCAGAGCACCATAAGACCCTCTGTTAGGAACGGCCATGCAGCCATTTGTTTGTTCGAAGCAAGACCCGTGGACAAGCCCGAAGTCAGCGAAGTGCACAAGTATACTCTGCTCCAAAATGGAAAGGAAGGCAGAATGAGGATTTGCTGAACAATAATACAGTCTACCATGGGGATTAAACCCAACCCCCAAGTAGACGATGGACCATGCACAGAAATAAGGAGCATGTACGCAGGACCAGCTGAGCGACAGGGCTTCCCGGGTAGCTCACACAGTGTTCCTTATGTGTTCCTTATTTCCATGAACGGCTCCACTGGCGAGGCAGCTTCCCTGCTGGCTCAGATGGTAAAGAATCTGCCTGCAATGCAAGAGACCTCGGTTCAATCCCTGGGTCAGGAAGGTCCCCTGGAGAAGGAAATGGCAACCCACTCCAGTATTCTTGGACTTCCCTGCTGGCTCAGATGGTAAAGAATCTGCCTGCAATGTGGGTTCGACCCTTGGATTGGGAAGATCCCCTGGAGAAGGGCGTGGCAACCCACTCCAGCAGTCTCACCTGGAGAAGCCCCATGAACAGAAGAGCCTGGTGGGCTATAGTCCACAAGGTCTCAGAGTCAGAACTGGGCGATTTTCACTTTCAAGGAGGACTATGGTTTTGGATAGAGGTGCAGAGAGAAATGGACTCCATCCGCATAGCGTGGAGTTCCTGGTGAGATGTTCTAGCAGAGACGTCAGAGAAGCAATTGGGTAAGTTGCCCACAGCTCAGGAGAGGGAGATGGGCTGGAGATATGTATTTGTGAGTCATTAGCACAGGGTTGGCCAGGAGAGGGGATGAGATCATCCAGGGAGAATTTGCAGAGTTAAAAACAGGGCAGGCCTAGCACGGAACCCTTGGGAACATCAAGGAATGTTCTTGGAAGAGAGTCCAGCAAAGGGGATGGAGCTGTAGCCAACATAGAGCCAAAAATTGGATTCCTGGAAGCCAAGGGACAGAAGTGTTTCAAGAAAGAGGGAGTGGGCCAGAGTGTCCAACACCGATAAAGTCCAGTGGGTCTGACCACAGGGCATCGGTTTCCCTGAAACGAGGTGCTCTGAAGCTAGACGTTCAGACAACATACGGACAGAGCTCTTTGAAAGAAATTCAGTGGCCTGCCTCTACATTTGGAACAAGGCACAAGCAGACACACCCACTCCTCCCTGAAATTATTTACAAAAGCTTTTTTATCAAAGTGCAACATACATACTGAAAGAGGCAGACACTGAGTGCACGTAAGTGTGCAGCTCAAAGCATTTTCCCAACACGAGCACACCTCGTATCCAGCACCCTAGCAGCACCCTGAAAGCCCTCCATTGCTCCCCTTCACGTAACCCCTTCCAAGATGCCAGTGCACTGTGAGATCAGCGGGGAACCTTGCTGAACCCGAGGCTCCCTAGTTCCTCTCTCAGAACCTCCTGTGCTCCCTGTCGCTTCCACCCCAACCTCTTCCCAGAGGGCTCCCTCTCTCTCTCTTTCTCCTTGATTCCTTCTTTCCGTTCATTAACCATGCAGTAAACCTGATTAGACGGCCTGTGTGTTGTATATGCTCCCAGTGGGCAGAGAGAGAGAGAGACTATAAAGGTGAGTAACCCCAGGCCTCGTGCTTTAAAAAACAAATGTGTCGATAGGCAACGTGAAAACATCACGATGTGATGCTGTGGAAACAGAGCTGGAAATCTATGTGGGTGTAGAGGGAATGTGCAGCCACTTGGGAAAAAGTGTATCAGAAATGGTTGAACTTGTGTGGGAAGGATGAACAGGACTTCTAAGCCTTTGATGGAGTGGAGCAGGACCAGCTTTTGCTTTATGCCGTGGACTTCTGTGGCTGCCCTTCACTGATCACCACTGTGTCACGCACAGACTGATTTTTCTTCCAGTTGAACAACCCACACCGCTGATGGTACTGTAACTGGACAGAGGTGGTGTTGTTCGGTCGCTCAGTCGTGTCCAACTCTTTGTGACCCCATGGACTGCAGCATGCCAGGCTCCCTGTCCTTCACCATCTCTCGGAGTTTGCTCAAATTCATGTCCATTGAGTCGGTGATGCTGTCTAACCATCTCAGCCTCTGCGATCCCCTTCTGCTCTTGCCCTCAGTCTTTACCAGCATTAGAGTCTTTTCCAGTGAGTGGGTTCTTCACATTAGGTGGCCAAAGTATCAGAGCTTCAGCTTCAGCATCAGTTCTTCCAATGAATATTTGAGGTTGATTTCCTTTAAGATTGACTGGTTTGATCTCCTTTCTGTCCAAGAGACTCTCAAGAGGCATCTCCAGAACCAAGTTAGAAAGCATCAGTTCTTCAGCACTCAGTCTTCTTTATGGTCCAACTCTCACATCACATGTACTACTGCTACATGCAAAGATTTACCATACGGACTTTGGTCAGCCAAGTGACGCCGCTGCTTTTTAATATGCTGTACAGTAGAGGGCGCTCAAAGACTGTGCTTGATACGAACTGCCTTGGACTTTGCCATCCAAGAGGAAACACTTTGACCATGGCTCTGCATGATCTGGAAATAGATGAAGACCAGGGAGGGGAAGCAATGTGCCCAGGATCATATGGCTGTTCAGTAGCAGAACAAGCCCATTCCACCCGGCCCATGCAATTTACTCTGTGATCCAAAACGCAGAATTAGTATAATTTAAGGATGCTTCTAGAAGCATTATCAGGGCTCCTGAGTGGCTCAATGGTAAAGAATCTGCCTACCAATGCAGGAGACGCAAGAGATGCAGATTCGATCCCTGGGTTGGGAAGATCCCCTGGAGAAGGAAATGGCTATCCACTCCAGTATTCTTGCTTGGATAATCCCATGGAGAGAGGAGCCTGGTGGGCTACAGTCCATGGGGCCACAAATGGTTGGACTGAGTGACTGAGCTCTAGAAACATTATCCTTTTTCTTTTTTGCCATGATATAGAGGCATATTTCAGCTTACAAACCTATTGCAAACGTATCTAGATGTTTTCTCTTTCTTCCTAAAGCTGAAGCTAGTGTCATGTTCCCTGGGAAATTACGATGGTTCAGAGCAAACACAGGCTCTGGAATAAGTCTGGGTTTGACTCTAAGATCTGCCTTCTTCTTAGTATGACTCTGGATGCATTTCTTAACTACTTCCAGTCTCTGGATCCTAATCTATCAAAGCGGGCCATGATCACACACATACCATATGAAGGTGTTGTCGGGGTTAAGTGAGTTGATGCAAACGAAGTTCCTGGTGAGGAATGATTGCTCCATCAATGCAAGCTCTTATTCTCAATCTCCTGGCTGGACAGTACTGGGCAACCACTCCTGCCGTGTTCATGTGTGTGAGGAGACCAGCCGTGTATTCTCAAGCCCTTGGAATCAACAGGCTTGTTTGGTTTTGAGTCCCTGTCCTGCCCTGTTTATGGGCTGTGTGATCATAAGCAAGTCCCTCCTCTGCCTTGAGCTGGTTTCCTCATTCCTTAAAGGGCTGATAATATCACTATTAATATTACTCCTCCTGGTGTAGCAAGAATTCCTTTTAGGTCAATTCAGAAAGTATTTTCGGATACCCTATTATGCCCTAGGCCCAGTATGTGTGTGGGAGGGGGGCTCCTAGAAAGAAAGACAAATCAGTCTAAGCCATGTACTTGAGGATCTAGTAGTCAAGTGGGCTAGATAGGCTAGTGATCCTACAAATTACTAAAGACTATGATGAACACAAGAGAAAGAGAACTAGTTAGAGGGGTCCAGGAAGTCTTCCTGGAGGAGGTGAAATCTCAGTTGGCTTTTGAAGAATGACAGGAGTTTGCCAGACTCATTTATCTTTAAAGTCAATGGAGATAGTTTGTGGAATCAGGGAGGTCTGTTGTACATGTGTGTACATGTGTGTGTGTTAGTCATTCATTCGTGTCCAACTCTCTGTGACCCCATGGACTGTAGTCTGCCAGGCTCCTCTCGAGTCCATAGAATTCTCCAGGCAAGAATACTGGAGTGGGTAGCCATTCTCTTCTCCAGAGAATCTTCCTGACCCAGGGATCGAACCCAGATCCCCTGCATTGCAGGCAGATTCTTTACTGTCTGAGACATCAGGGAAGTTCCTGAAGTACATACCAGCTAGAGCTTTTCTTTTGTCCTAACCTCATGGACCCCAGGCCCAATACTCTATCTCATCTCCCTCTTTTTTTCCCAGATACCCCTCTGAAGGAGGCACGTGAGCCTTGGTAGGCTGGTGAATTAAACCTGCTTTGAGAGGAAACAGGGATAACCCCTAGTGGTTCAGAGGGTAAAGACTCTCTGTCTGCAGTACAGGAGACCCAGGTTCAATCCCTGGGTTGGGAAGATCCCCTGGAGAAGGGAATGGCAATCCACTCCAGTATTCAGGCCTGGAGAATCCCATGGAGAAAGGAAGCTGGCAGGCTACAGTCCATGGGGTTGCAAAGAGTCAGACACGATTGAGCAAGTAACACTAAGAGGAAACGAGTCCAGGCAAATCTCCCTGGTGCTCCACTGGTTAAGGCTCCATGCTTCCGATGCAAGGGGTCATGAGTTTGATCCCTGGTTGGGGAGCTAAGAACCACTTGCTGCATGGCAAGACCAAAATAAATAGAGTCCAGCAAAATATGATTTTAAAAAGAAAAAAGGAAAGGAGCCCAAATCATGGCAGTTGGGAAGGGAGCCTTCCCCCCCTCCCCCCAGCCCACACAGATCACCTGGAGGTGGGGGCATCCTGCCTGGCAGCTGTCCCAGGGGCACAGCCCACATCTCAAGACTGAGGCATTCCTCTGCCTTCCAGCGGAGGGGGCACAAAGACCCCACCTCCATTCCTCCCGCAGGCAGCCATCCCAGACACTGCCATTCGCATCTTCATGACTGTCTCTGCCTGAATCATTCTTCCTCATCCTTTTCCTGCCCTCCCAAAGTCCTCGTGTCACTGCCTCCAGGAAGCTTCTGTTGCCTAACGCTCCTGGCCCAATGGTCCCCCCGCACCTCTAGTGTTGCCTCAAGCTCCATCATCACCACCCTGCACTCTGAGGCTCTGCCTCCGCTTAAGCAGGGAGCTCTCTGCAGGCAGGTGCCGTGTCTGAGTGAGCTCTGTGTCCTCAGTCCCCCGCACAGAGCCCGATTCAGAGAACCTCGCTTGGTAAATGTTTGCTGAATTGAGCTGAACTGAGCTGCACTGGGCCCAGAATTCCCGCCTCTTTCCAGTCAATGTTTTTGTTTTCCGATCTTGGCAGGAAGCACAGGGCACCCTCAAAGAGGTGATTATTTAGAGGTCTGGGTTAGGTGGAAAGAAATCAACATGGTGCAGCACCCAGAGACTGGGTGCTGGAGAAGTACCACCCGCTAGGCCAGAAGGGGTAAAGAAAGGAAGCTGGAGTAAAATTTGGCAGGAGCTGCGGCCAGCAGAGAGGAGGGGCTGCCCAGCAGGAACTGAGGGTGCAGCCACTGCCAAACCACAGCTGGAGCGGAGGGGGAGTCGGGGCCCACCGTGGCTCCTCCCACCCACCTCCTGCTCCCCATGGGTTGAACCCAAATGGCAGTCAGACACCAAAGAAGCCCAGGTGGCACAGGCCCCAGGTGGCAGCTTCCCTGGGCACAGAACAGAGTGAATGAAAGCAGAGAGCAGGCCTGGATGGGGAAGTGGGGAAGACCCACCACAAGCGGTTTTTCCCAAAATATCATCCACATTGCATCAGCCTCAGAACGACTTCAGGAGCTTTTTCAAAAGCAAGTTCCTAGGCTCCAGCCCTGATGGTGGGCTTCCCTGGTGGCTCAGAGGGTAAAGAATCCACCTGCAATGCGGGAGACCTGGGTTCAATCCTGGGTCGGGAAGATCCCCTGGGGGAGGGCATGGCAACCCACTCCAGTATTCTTGGCTGGAGAATCCCCACGGACAGAGGAGCCTGGTGGGCTATAGTCCATGGGGTCACAAAGAGTCGGACACCACTGAGCACAGACTCCAGCCCAGACCTTCCAAATCAAAATGGCTGTCTATGGGGCCTGGGAACCTGCATTCTCAGGAAGTTCCCCCAAGTGATTCTAGAAATCACCTGGAGGACTGCTGGAAAGTATGGAATTGTGGGAAATCTGAACTTGGTTAATTCAGAATTTGAACCCACAGAATCATCCCAGGGGTGGGGCCTAACAATAGTGGTTCTCCATCTGTGACTTCCAGGGGTCAGGGGAACCTCATTCATCCATTTGTTTACCCAGCACTCCTGACATCTGCTAACCTCTGGGGCCTGGGGAGGCTTCTCCCAGCACAAACGTGTTCCCCACCTGAACATCCTAGGATAGTGTCTTACATGCCACCTGAGGATCCTTCTGGGGCTTCAGAAACCTGCTTACCATGTGGGGAGACTCCTCAGTGCTTCTGCCAACACCAGCTCAAGCACCAGGCCAAATAGCAAGCAAACTCCCAATTTCCACCACCTTCACACACAAGAAACCCAAACACATCTCTCTCCCGAGTCCGGGTGTATAACTGCCTATGAAACATACACTTGGAGGTCCCACAGTCCACCTGATCCACATAGCCAGTCTGTCTTCTATCCCCAGCCCCCCTCCCCAAGGCTCCCAGCAGAAATCTGGGAGTCACCTGTGACACCTCTCTCCCTGGGCCCCTGCTCCCAACACAAGGTCCATCCATCAGCCTCCCAACCCTACTGCCCCTCCCCTCGTCTAGGTTTCTGCCTCCCCTTCAGGGCACCTACATCTCCCTGCTTTATCACTGCAATGACCTAACAAGCTCCCTTTTCCCTACCCAAGGCATTGTTGCCCGAGGGATCTTTTAAATATGCAAAATCCAAACATGTCACACCTCTGCTCAACATCTTCACTGCTGCCCTGTGCCCTCAGGACCTAGTCCAGACTCCTTAGGTAGAATACAAGGCTCTTGCGTCTGGCCAAGCCTACTTTGTACCTTGTTCCCACCACTTTGCACCCCCTCCTCATCCCACACACCCTCGTACATAGATTTTAAGCTCATTCACTTTCATATCTTCTCCCCAGAATCTCCCCACTTCTATATTTGTTAATTTCCCCCTTGCCTATCAAAGTCATCTCAGACGTTGTCTTATCCTTGAAGTCTTCTCTGACCGACGAGACTATACTACCTCAGAATCTTGCTCTCCTTTCTGAAAGATGCTTATCTCACCCCTGGGGATAGTCCATTTGTTTCTCCTATGAGTCTGTGATCTCTGTAAGGACAGGGATCAGTTCAGTCAGTTCAGTTCAGTCCCACAGTCATGTCCGACTCTCTGTGACCCCATGAATCGCAGCACGCCAGGCCTCCTTGTCCATCACCAACTCCTGGAGCTCACTCAGACTCATGTCCATTGAGTCAGTGATGCCATCCAGCCATCTCATCCTCTGTCCTCCCCTCCTCCTCCTGCCCCCAATCCCTCCCAGCATCAGAGTCTTTTCCAATGAGTCAACTCTTCGAATGAGGTGGCCAAAGTACTGGAGTTTCAGCTTTAGCATCATTCCTTCCAAAGAACACCCAGGGCTGATCTCCTTTAGAACGGACTGGTTGGATCTCCTTACAGTCCAAGGGACTCTCAAGAGTCTTCTCCAACAACACAGTTCGAAAGCATCAATTCTTCAGTGCTCAGCCTTCTTCACAGTCCAACTCTCACATCCATACATGACTGCTGGAAAAACCACAGCTTTGACTAGATAGACATGTGTTGGCGAAGTAATGTCTCTGCTTTTGAATATGCTATCTAGGTTGGTCATTTTTCTTCCAAGGAGTAAGCTTCTTTTAATTTCATGGCTGCAGTCACCATCTGCAGGGATTTTGGAGCCCCCCAAAATAAACTCTGACACTGTTTCCACTGTTTCCCCATCTATTTCCCGTGAAGTGATGGGACCAGATGCCATGATCTTCGTTTTCTGAATGTTGAGCTTTAAGCCAGCTTTTTCACTCTCCTCTTTCACTTTCATCAAGAGGCTTTTTAGCTCCTCTTCACTTTCTGCCATAAGGGTGGTGTCATCTGCATATCTGAGGTTATTGATATTTCTCCTGGCAATCTTGATTCCAGCTTGTGTTTCTTCCAGTCCAGTGTTTCTCACGATGTACTCTGCATATAAGTTAAATAAGCAGGGTGACAATATACAGCCTTGATGGACTCCTTTTCCTATTTGGAACCAGTCTGTTGTTCCATGTCCAGTTCTAACTGTTGCTTCTTGACCTGCATACAGATTTCTCAAGAGGCAGGTTAGGTGGTCTGGTAATCCCATCTCTTTCAGAATTGTCCACAGTTTATTGTGATCCACATAGTCAAAGGCTTTGGCATAGTCAATAAAGTAGAAAGAGATGTTTTTCTGGAACTCTCTTGCTTTTTCCATGATCCAGCAGATGTTGGCAATTTGATCTCTGGTTCCTCTGCCTTTTCTAAAACCAGCTTGAACATCAGGAAGTTCACGGTTCACATATTGCTGAAGCCTGGCTTGGAGGATTTTGAGCATTACTTTACTAGCATGTGAGATGAGTGCAATTGTGCAGTAGTTTGAGCATTCTTTGGCATTGCGTTTCTTTGGAATTGGAATGAAAACTGACCTTTTCCAGTCCTGTGGCTACTGCTGAGTTTTGCAAATTTGCTGATATATTAAGTGCAGCCCTTTCACAGCATCATCTTTCAGGATTTGAAACAGCTTAACTGGAATTCCATCACCTCCACTAGCTTTGTTCGTAGTGATGCTTTCTAAGGCTGACTTGACTTCACATTCCAGGATGTCTGGCTCTAGGTGAGTGATCACACCATCATGATTATCTGGGTTGTGAAGATCTTTTTGTACAGTTCTTCTGTGTATTCTTGCCACCTCTTCTTAAGGATCAGTCATGCCTGATTTGCCTTTATTTCCCAGAGCTGACAGAATGCCTTCCAGCCCCCATGAGTGGGTGGATGGCAAGGTAAACTGAGAAACTGAACAGATCATAGTCTCTTGCACAGACAAGGTTTTCCAAGAGAAGATCTAGGGAGGACTGCTTCATTAAATCCACTAATTTTGACAGGAGTTCCATCTGATTCTACAACTAGTGGAATGTACTCCGCACTACACCAGCTCTGTGCCAGCAGCAGAGCCAGCATAATCTCTCCTCTCGAGGACCTCATGATAGTAGAGGAGACACTGTCTTAGGCATTTTCAGACTGCAAGGAAAGGACATGCTCAGGCTTCTTAGATACTGAGGGCTAGATTAAGACACTTCCTCCATAGAAGCTTTTCTTGTGTGGAAGAAGGAAGTTTGAGAACTCATCTAGCAGCAGCCCAGTCCCTCCAAGACAAGGATGTCAAGTAGATCCCATGGAGATTAGAATTAAAGCTCCTTGGGTCAGCCAGCTTTTGTCCCAGTAATGCTGTATAATAAACCATCTCCCCAAAACTCGTGTCTTAAAACAACAGTTTATTTGCAGTTTGGTTATAGTGTGTGTGTGTGCGCGCTAAGTCACTTCAGTCATGTCCACCGGTCATGATGGGATTCCATCCATGGGATTCTATCAGTGGGATTCTCTAGGCGAGAATACTGGAGCGGGTTGCCATGCCCTCCTCTAGGGGATCTGCCTGACTCCGGGATCAAATCCAGATCTCTTGTCTCCTGCATTGGCAGGCAGGTTCTTTCCCACTAGCGCCACTTGGAAAGACCTTGGTTGTAGTACTCGACATTTTTCTCATTCTTCTGGGACCAGACTACTTGGGGCAGTCTTTTTACAGCAGGAGCAGTTCAAGAGGGACCAGCTTGACCACACAAGCCTGCTGCAAGCCTCCGATTGCATCACATCTGCTAATGTCCCATTGGCCAAAGCAAGCCACATGGCTCAGCCCAAAGTTCAATAGAGACAAGTCCAGCTACTTCTAGTGGAAGGAGCTTCCTGGTCATGTGGCAAAAAGCTTGGATGTAGGGAAAATGGAAGAATTGGGGGCCAAGGCAATCTATACAACCTATCAAACTCCTCATTTTTCAAGATAGAGATCATCTTAAAAACAGATATTAATGACTTAGTTTTTTGTCTTTTCAAATGTAAGCTCCATAAAATCAAGGACTTCAACTCTCTCCCCAGAACCTAGAACAGACATAGCAGATGGTTGGTGCTAATCTATATTTGTTGAATGAACAATGCCTCTTGCTGCCCCTACTTGCATTGTCCCTTCCCAAGGGATGGTGCCTGATTAGGCGGGTTTGTTACCATCCAAGATGGTGCAGGTGCCAACTAAGGAGTTTGCACTTCATTCAGTGAATAAGCCGCAGGAAACCATTGGAAGCCTACCAGCAGAGGAATGACTTGTTCAAACTTGCACTTTAGCAAAATTAACCTGTTACCAGATTTCAAGAAAAAAAAACTGAGAGAAAGTTGGAGACCAATTAGATGGCTATTTAAAGGAGCTCTGGTGAGAGATAAGGAGGTCCTGGGGTGAAAGGTGGAGTCTGGAAAGGAAGTGAGAACTATTTAGGGGGTAGTATGGAGAGAGAGCATGTCATTTTCTGAGCTGACAAGACAGGGAGGTGTTGAGGCTGGGAGATCAGGCAATGGGCAGGCAGTCAATGGATAAGAAGCAGATTTGTGGGATGGAGTTGATCTACTACTTTGGGAATTGTTGAGTTTGAAGTGCTTTAAATGGCAACCCACTCCAGTATTCTTGCCTGGAGAACCCCATGGACAGAGGAGCCTGGCAGGCTACAGTCCATAGGGTCATAAAGAGTTGGATACAACTGAAGCAACTTAGCACAGCACATGGGCATATCCAGCTGGAGGTATCGAGTGGACACCAAAAATTCAGAACTGGTCTTCAGCAGAGATTTCCCATAAATACCTTAATCTATTCATGGGGCTTCCCTGGTGGCTCAGACAGTAAAGAATCTGCCTGTAATGCAGGAGATCTGTGTTCAACTCCTGGATCGGGAAGATCCCCTAGAGAAGGGAATGGCAATCCACTCCAGATTCTTGCCTGGAGAATCCCATGGACAGAGAAGCCTGACAGGTTACAGTCCATGGGGTCAAGAACAGTCAGAAATGACTGAGCGACTAACACTTTCACTTTCATATTGAGTGTTATATTTATATATGATACCCACGAACCCAAACTCTTCCAAACCTACTGGATACCTTCACCAGTTAAAGATCAGGCCAAGCGGCTTGTGGTGAGTTGTCTGGTTTTCGTAAGCCTCCACATGGAGGAGAAAAGGAAAAATGACTGCAGCAGGAGATGAGAGTCAGAGAGAGACACGTGACCGGTACAGGGCACAAACGCCTTTCTTTCTCTCGGACTTTAAACCCCGCCAAAGACAGCCCCTGACTTTCATACAATCAACAGATACTTGGATCAATCCTGTCTCTATGTCAGGGACTGTGCTCAGGGGATTCCCAGAGACAAGAGGATGAATGTAGAAAAGTCACTGCCCTCGGGGTGGGGAAAGGGCAGAGATTTCCGGACTTAGGGAAACCCCACCAAGTGAATTCGGAGTTTGGATAAATATACAGTGGGCATTAAAAACAGGAGCTGGTGGATTCTGTCTGTCTAGAGGGTGGAAGATAGTGACAGACACCAAATGTTCAGCAAGGGTCCAGGTGGATGGGGACTGATAATAATAAAGAACGTTCCACATAAGGAGCATAACTTGAGTTGGGGCTAGTGATACAGGTGAACAGCAGACTGCATCGTATTTTGAAAGGGCTGACACTTGAGGTCAGGAGGAAGGGAAGGAGAGAGCGGTGGGGAAAGGAAAGAGCAAGGAGATGCTGCCTGGCTTTGACCCCTAGGTGAAGGAATTAGAAATGCAGCCAGGGTTTCCAAGCCCTAAAACATTTTACATAGGGGTTCCAAACTTCTGGCTTTCTTTTTTCCGTGGAACAAACTGCACACGTGCTAAGTCACTTCAGTCGTCTCTGACTCTTTTCCATCCCATGGACTATAGCTCGCCAGGCTCCTCTGTCCTTTGGATTCTCCAGGCAAGATACTAAAGTGGATTGCCATGCCCTCCTCCAGGGAATCTTCCTGACCCAGGGACTGAACCCAAGTCTCTTACATCTCATGCACTGGCAGGTGGGTTCTTTCTACTAGCACCATCTGGGAAGCCCTACAGAGTCATAATAAATTCTGATTGATTGATTATCTAAAAATAGGTAAAATCTTTTAACCCCCTACAAGACATATTTACAGTCAAAAACTTACTAATCACATACATGGTGTTTACAGTTCAAAAATGCCATCGAGCTTCTTACCCCATCAGCCCTCCTGGTATTTGAGACACAGGTGTTCCCAACAACTGATTGACATATGAGACTTAACAGGAGTCCGGAACAAATACTTCTCACAGTGTTCATGAACACCTTTTTTCAAAACGCCTTAAAGATGAACATGAGAATGTCTAACTAAGAAAGTGGGTCTTCTTTGCTCTGGGGAATGAGAAATGTGTTCAAGCTGCCAAATGACTTTCCCAGAACTGTGTTGGCTGTGCCAAAGGTTTCCAGTTCCTCTTTAGACTGCAGACCAAGTTGCGTCGGATTCACCCAAAAGTTTTCACTCCCCAGGTGATTCTGATTTAGAGTCAGCTAGAAGAGTGATCATTTGGCCTCTTTCAGTTGCAAGAATGACTTGAGGGCTTGATGGTGAAGTGTGCTTCCTAGGCCACTGGCCTTGGCTCATTTGGCCTCTTTCAGTTGCAAGAATGACTTGAGGGCTTGATGGTGAAGTGTGCTTCCTAGGCCACTGGCCTTGGCATCACTGCTCAGGTGCTTAATAATCATGCACTTTCCTGGATCCCAGATCCACCAAGTCAGAATCTCCAGAGGTGGGGCCCTGCAATTTATATTTTGAATGTGCTCCCTAGATCTGCATGTTCATTTACTTGTGGATATCTCTTACTATGGACTTCCCTGGTGGCCCAGTGGTAAAGAATCCACCTGCAACGCAGGAGATGAAGGTTTGATCCCTGGGTCAGGAAGATCCCCTGGGAAAGGAAAATAGCAACACATTCCAGTATTTCTTGCCTGGGAATCACTGCTCAGGTGCTTAATAACCATGCACTTTCCTGGATCCCAGATCCACCAAGTCAGAATCTCCAGAGGTGGGGCCCTGCAATTTATATTTTGAATGTGCTCCCTAGATCTGCATGTTCATTTACTTGTGGATATCTCTTACTATGGACTTCCCTGGTGGCCCAGTGGTAAAGAATCCACCTGCAACGCAGGAGATGAAGGTTTGATCCCTGGGTCAGGAAGATCCCCTGGGAAAGGAAAATAGCAACACATTCCAGTATTTCTTGCCTGGGCAATCCCGTGGACAGAGAAGCCTGGCCGGCTACAGAGCGTGCAATTGCGAAAGAGTCACACATGACTTAGCGACTGAACAGCAACACAACAGATCTCTTTCTTTGCGATGGCAGCATTCCAGGATGGAGGTGTCATGGTAGGCAAGACCCACCGCATCCCTCGCTTAAAGATACATTTTGACTCAGCTCTTTGAATGCTGGGGTTTGACAACTCCTGCCTCATAATGCACAGTGGCTGTATGACTACAGGGGCAGATAGGGAAGATGGAAATCTCAGAGTATCCCAGAACAGACACCCAGCTGGGCCCAGGTGAGCCAGGGAGAGAAGCTGTTTGGGAAAGAAAGGGCTGAAGGTGAGGGCCGCAGCAGCAGGAGGTCCCGCTCTAGCTGCCTCAGATAGCTCTTGCTGATAACAAATCACCCTCAAGATATAGTGGCTGAAAATTGCGATGTTTTTCTTTGTTTGCTTTTTTTAACTTTCTGATGATTCAGTGTGTTGAAGGGGTGATTCTTCTACTGGTTTTCTCTGGGCTCGACTGAGACAAATCTGGCCTAACTGGATCTCTCTCAGTGGAGCCCTTTATCCTGGGTGTCTTAATGGCATGGTGGTCCAGGATTCCATGAGGGCCAACCCTAGTGGCAAGTGCCTATTAAACACCTACTTGTGACCTGTTCATGATGTCCCATGGCCAAATCAAGTTACTAAGGCTCGGCCTCAGTGTGGGAGGGGACTATAGGATACCAGGAAGTCATTACTTTGGAGGTCATTCAGTTCAGTTCAGTCGCTCAGTCGTGTCCAACTCTCTGCGACACCATGAATCGAAGCATGCCAGGCCTCCCTGTCCATCACCATCTCCCGGAGTTCACTCAGACTCACATCCATCGAGTCAGTGATGCCATCCAGCCGTCTCATCCTCTGTCGTCCCCTCCTCTTCCTGCCTCCAATCCCTCGCAGCATCAGAGTCTTTTCCAATGAGTCAACTCTTTGCATGAGGTGGCCACAGTACTGGAGTTTCAGCTTTAGCATCATTCCTTCCAAAGAACACCCAGGGCTGATCTCCTTTAGAATGGACTGGTTGGATCTCCTTGCAGTCCAAGGGACTCTCAAGAGTCTTCTCCAACACCACAGTTCAAATGCCTGAATTCTTTGGCGCTCAGCTTTCTTCACAGTCCAACTCTCATATCCATACATGACCACTGGAAAAACCATATCCTTGACTAGATGGACCTTAGTTGGCAAAGTAATGTCTCTGCTTTTCAATATGCTATCTAGGTTGGTCATAACTTTTCTTCGAAGGAGTAAGCATCTTTTAATTTGACCGCAACTCCCCGGTTGTCTTTTGATCTGGGATCTCTTTGTGTGCCTTCTCATTTCTTTCCTCATGTTCTCCAGTTTAAACATCTACATGAAAGAATTCAACTGATCTTTCTAAGGACTTCCATGGCTCATGGGCTTCCCAGCACATGGGGATTCAGGAAGCCAGCAGGGATGGGGTAAAGGAGATGAGAAGGCAATGATGAGTATCCTGGGTTTCAGAGTTAAACCTCCCACAGAGGACTCATGAAGCTCCTGTGGTCAGCACTGTAGTTGCCCTGATAAAAAAATATCCTCCTATACAATCACCTGGGAGCAAAGTCGAAGCTTTGTGTTTCCTATTGGTTGGACTTCTCCAGTGGCTCAGACAGTAAAGCATCTGTCCACAATGTAAGAGACCTGGGTTTGATCCCTGGGTTGGGAAGATTCCCTGGAGAAGGAAATGACAACCCACTCTAGTACTCTTGCCTTGAAAATCCTATGGATGGAGGAGCTTGGTGCAGGCTACTATCCATGGGGTCGCAAAGAGTCGGGCACGACTGAGCGACTTCACTATTGGTTACCTAGATTAAAAGAGATACATTTCCTTCATATTTCCAAGTGCTATATGTATGTTACAGAAGCTTTGAAAAATAGGAAGAAGAAAATTAAAGTCACCATTGCTCTAGACTAAATGTTTGTATCCTCCCCACCCTAAAATGTACGTACTGAAACCTAATCCCCTAATGTGAAGGTATTTGAAGGTGAGCATTGGGGAAGTGATTAGGTCATAAGGATAAAGCCTCATGAGTGGAGTTAATGCCCTTGGTAAAAGAGATCCGTGTCCGACTCTCTGTGACCCCATGGACTGTAGCCTACCAGGCTCCTCCCTCCATGGGATTCTCTAGGCAAGAGTACTGGAGTGGGTTGCCATTTCCTTCTACCAGGGGATCTTCCCAACTCAGGGATCGAACCCAGGCCTCCTGCATTCCAGGCAGATGCTTGAATCTCTGAGCCACCAGGGAAGCCCAATAAAAGAGACTCAGAGAGCTCCCTCACCCCATCCTCCATGTGAGGCTGTCTATAACCTGATAGCACATCCTTACCTGACATCCAGTCTGCCAGCACCTTGACCTTAGACTTCCCAGCCTCCAGAATTGCAAGAAATAAATGTTTGTTGTTTATAGACACCTGTTGCTGTTTAGTCACTCAGTTGTGTCCAGCTCTTTGTGACTCCATGGACTGCAACCCAACAAGCTCCTCTGTCCTTGGGATTTCCCAGGCAAGAATACTAGAGTGGGTTGCCATCTCCTTCTTCAGGGGATCTTCCTGACCCAGGGACCGAACCCATGTCTCTGGAGTCCCCTCCACTGGCAGGTGGATTCCTTACCACCATGGTACCTGGGAAGTGGGTATGAACAATCCGTTGTTGTTTAGTTGGTAAGTCGTGTCTGACACTTTCGTGACCCAATGACTGTAACCATGCCAGGCTTCTCTGTCCACCGGATTCTCCAGTCAAGAATACTGGAGTGGGTTGCCATTTCCTTCTCCAGGGGATCCTCCTGACCCAGGAATCAAATTCACATCTCCTGCACCTGGGAAGCCCTTATAGCCACCTAGTCTATTTCTATTAAAAATTTTAAATCTATTTCCAGATAATTTCTTACTTTTTAGTGAATTTTCAGGCTTTCTATGTGCATAAATGTTTTTATTTATGACGTTATGGTATGAATAAACCTTTATGCCTTCACCTAAACTGTATCACTCCCATTTTCTCATGTAAAATAATTTTGAGTTATATAATAATCAATGTGCCACAACTGTTATATATTCATTCAGTCCCTTATTTCATATTTTTAGAAACAATGCTAAAATAATCTATTTCTATTCATCAGTCTTTATCTGCATTTTGGATTTTTTTCTCTGAATAGATTAGGTCCATATTTTTTTTCCTTACAAAGGAACAGCTTTCAAGATTACTTCAGTGTTGCTTAATAAGTAACACTTAAAGAGATGTTTTTCCTCCTGAATGGGAAGGATACTCTCCTTTGCTCCATACACCAAGGCTGGCTTTGCAGAATGGGTGCATTTCCTCCCTCTGGATGGTCCTTGTCTATCCCCATTTCCGTGTAGGCACAGGACAACCAGGCCGGGTGGGGTTTTCAGTGACTCCGCCAAAGCTGGAGACAGAGCAGGACATGTTCCCACGGTCAGCTCTTTATCCAAAGCGTGGAAAACTGATTTCATAACTGGCACAGGCTGTGTTTGGGTCAGGAACCCAATATTAACTACAAAGACTGACCTCAACCCAGGGAACTCGAGAAGAAGCTAGATAACACTGTTGGGAAATTGTTCCCTCCTGTGAGCTGGCATTTGAAATATGTACTAGCATTAGGCACATTTTTTTTTAATGCCACTGGACGAAATGTAATGGAAAATAATACACTGCTCTTAGGAAGTCAAGGGATTGGGGCTGACCTGAGTATATCGGTAAGGCACTCCAATCTCCACTGGTTTTCCCTCACATCACACTCTTGGTAGGTTCCTGCTTCTCTCTAGGCTCCTGGAATAAGGAGAAACGATGTGAGAGTTCACAGCTAGGGTGGCAGATTTGCTCAATTATATATAATGTGTTCAGTGTGAATCTAGAGGAATCTCGGTTCAGAAAGGAGCCCCCTTGAGTCTGCCTATGTAGTCAGAGAAAGCCAGCTATCCAGAATGAACAAGACGGAGAGATGAAAGCTGCCCGCAATGCATCCACCCTATGGTGGGAGGATGAAATGTCATCACGAGTGCTGGCAAAATTGGCCAGCTTCCCACACTAGAGACTGCTTATGATTCTAGATCACAGTGAAATTGAAACCAAGAGACACTGAGTGGGGTTTAGCTCCCTCTATTCCCTGGTCATTTCTGTGTTGCCTTTTACTCGCTCTTTTATTCCTGGTCCTGATGTCTCAAGATGGAGCTCATGGAATTAACTGCTTAGCAACCCAGGTAGACAACAAAGGGGCGGGGCTTGACTGGCAGAGCTTACGCTAGCAAGACCAGGAGACTCGCAGGCACGAAGAGGCAGGACGACGACGACGTCCTCGCTCTGTGGATTGCTCCACACAGACACTGACAGTCTTAGTGATATCTAATTGGAGCTTAGTGATCCCTTACCTGGGACACCCTTGATCACATCGCTCCCTTATCTATCTATCTACACCTATCCGTGTCTCTCTCTTATCTCTCTGTTAGTCAATTAATTATCAAATTCACAAGCAAAATCCTAGAAGGAATTATGGAAAGACTTTAGATACAATATAACTCATCTTGCTCACTGCAGAAAGGCAAGTGACTTTTCAGAAGGGACTCATAGCCCTTTGCATCTTGCTCAGAAATTAGTCACAGACATATCAGGAATGCCTCTGGCCTCATTCAGAGGATTTTCCCAGAGCCTTCCAAAGGGACATGCACATTTATAACTAAACGCAGGTCAAAATGAGCTGACTCCTGGAGTGTAGGAGTTAGAGAGCTCCTAACCAGCTGGGCTCATCCAGGAAGAGGTAGCTGGTGAGATGGACCATAGAGGATGAGTACGATTTCAGAACAGGTAGTGGTGGGGGAATGAGGCATTTCAGGAGGTTGAAATGAGTGGCCTTCATTCTTCAAAGGGAAACAAGCAAAATGTTTGCGCCTGGGCTTGAGCTAGCTTGATCCAGGCTAGACAAGGTGGTGACATCAAAGACCAAACTGAGCGAAGCCCACAGGTGATAAAATGGAGAGAGAATGATGTTTTCTCATCTAGAAGCTGGAGAACTTCACCCTGGAACGGACGTTTAGGATCGGGAAGAGCAGGATCTGTGTCGGCTCTGGTGGTTGCCACAGGAAGTCAATCCCTGAGTGCTATTCAGGCACCTTGTCAGGAAATCATATGACTCTCATCAACCCAGACCCCGTACGTGAAGGCGATATGCCCAAGGAGCTCTGCTGTCTCTGAACCGAACACAGATCTCCTTAACCTCACATGTGACTCATGTTTCAGAGGCATCGCTGGACAGTCTGTTTGGACTGTGATGCAGTGACCGTGTGCACCATGGAAAAAATGAGAAAGACACCCCCAGCAGACGCCAGGGCGCAGTTGAGGAAATCCTGTGATGTGTCATGCATGCAAGGCTAGAAGGTCACCAGAGCACGGGGCGGGCTGAACAGCATCCTCCATTCTTGAAATGTCACCAGGGGGTGGGAGCGCAGTTCTCTCCCGAGCCTAGATCAGGTTTCCAGCATCTCAGGGATGAAACGGTCAGCCAAGTTAGGACAGGTTTCACATGACCGTCTTTCCGTGAATGCACCTCTCAGTCGAGGCCTGGGTCGTTGAAGTGTCCCATCTTCTTTCTCTAGCCATTTTGTGAACTAGTTGTATCAGGAAAGCATCACTCTTGATCTTAAAAAAGTTACTGAAATGACTTTGTCCTTCACGTTTCTCATCCAAAGCTCTTCCTTTCTGTTGCACCCCCCTTCCCCCCCCACACCCTCATGCATATCCAATAGGGATGAGAGCTCTTGACCCACGGCTATTTCTTTTGAGCAAGCTATATACTGTCACGTCCTGATCATAGTTACAGCCTTGATTGTCAGGCAACCCAGGCTTTGTGCTTCATTAACAAAATTTAAAGGGAGTCAAATGTGTAAACCAAGTTTTTAAAAAATATTGTGCACACATCATTATTTTTGTCCAGAAAGAACTGGTTTATTTTGAAATAGGTTATATGTCCCACAGCAGATAATTCAGAAGATACACACATGTTTATGGGACAAAAGTAAACACCCATCCCTCCCCTGCCCCACTTGTCCAGTTCCTCTTCAGGAGGTACCGACCTTCCTTGTTTCAAGTTTATGTGTACTCTACATACTTCAGTGTGTTTATTCTAAGGTCTATTCCTCCTAGCAAACATGACTACCACCATCACCACCTCCTTCGGTATTGTTCCTGAGTCTTTCCCTTGCTGCTGCTGCTGCTAAGTCGCTTTAGTCGTGTCCGACTCTGTGGGACCCCATAGACAGCAGCCTACCAGGCTCCCCCATCCCTGGGATTCTCCAGGCAAGAATACTGGAGTGGGTTGCCATTTCCTTCTCCAATGCATGAAAGTGAAAAGTGAAAGTCGCCCAGTCGTGTCCGACTCTTAGCGACCCCATGGACTGACTGCAGCCTACCAGGCTCCTCCGTCCATGGGATTTTCCAGGCAACAGTACTGGAGTGGGGTGCCACTGCCTTCTCTGGAGTCTTTCCCCTAGATTCTTCTATTGAGGAAATCCTAAGTGTTTCCTTTATCATTGCTGGTTTTTGTTTTTTTTTTTTTAAGCCGTGACCTGTGTGTGGACTTTTCTGCAGTGCCTCGTGTTTCTCTCTCTCTCCGTCTGTTCTCGGGCATGTGAATCTTCAAGGTGTGGTTGGGAGACTTGACAAACCCATTCTCCGTGGGTTTTGTTAGATGACACCACTTCTTTCCAGGAAGGCCATTGCTTGAAAACCATCAGCCACAGTTCAGAATGCCAGCTCTCATTCTCCACATTTCTTTTCGTTTCAGAGTCAGATCTCTCCCTAGACTAACATTTCCATTTTACAAGTAGCACCGAATCTATGTGGTGGCTCATGGGGCCATTATGGTCCCTTCGGTCTCCTGGTATATCTATAGCCCGTGCACCAGAAGAGTGTTTTTAAAACCCAGGTCTGTGTATCCTTGAAGATTCCCTTGTATGTTCTTGAAGGTCTGAAAGCCCTCTAGGATAACTGGTAAATATTATCTTTCCATTTACACTAATGGAATGCTGATACTATTAAAATGGATGCATGATCTGGATCCTATGGCTGATTCCCTTACAATGGAGGGCTGCTACGTGAAATCAATTTCCATATTCAAAGGGCCAATTTAAAGGGTTGGCAAGCACATCTGACTTCCATCTGGCTCAGGCTGAAAGGCCGAGAGCTTCCTGCGGGTGGGGGGGCAGGGGGGCCGTCAGGTTCCGGCCTGTGGAGCCTCTCTGACTTCATCTCCTGCGCTTTCCCCTCGGCCCCACTGGCCTCCTTACTCTAGATATGCTCCCTTCAGGGCCTTTCCACCAACTATTGCCTCTGCCCAGATGGTTCTTCCCCCAGATATCTGCATGAATGATCCCCTCATCTCCTTCAGGTCTTAGCTTAAGTGGATTAACTTTCTCAGTCTTGTACAACTCGCCGCTCGCTTCCCCCGTACCCCTGGTCTCTCCACACACAATAATACTCACTCACTCACAGTGTGTGTTGTTCACTCTGGCTTGCCCCGTTAGCCTGCATGCCCACAGGAACAGAAATTGTTGTCTGTTTAGTTCACTCATGTCTCCCAAGCACTTACAGCAGTGCCCAGCACACAGTAGGTGTCGAATAAATATTTGATGAAGGGATGAATAAATCAGCAACAGCTTCCTTATTTCTGCTCTTGTACTCATGCTCAAGTTGTTCATCAGCTTTTCAGACCAAACTCCTCTCTTGGCAGTGATGATTTGCAAATGGAAAGGCTGTTTGCAATGGCTGAAATTTTACACTTAAAAATTTGTGTTTCTCCCAGCTCTGGTCACCTGAACACCCCAAAGCATATCCTAACACTAAAAGTGTACTAATTCTTCTCCCCTTTTCATTTCCCTGGTAGTTCAGTTGGTAAAGAATTCACCTGCAATGCAGGAGACTCCCAGTTCCATCCCTGGGTCAGGAAGATCGGCTAGAGGAGGGATATAGGCTACCCACTCCAGTATTCTTGGGCTTCCCTTGTGGTTCAGCTAATAAAGAATCTGCCTGCAATGCAGGAGACCTGGGTCAATCCCTGGGTTGGGAAGATCTGCTGGAGAAGGGAAAGGCTACCCACTCCAGTGTTCTGGCCTGGAGACTTCTGTGGACTGTATAGTCCATGGGGTTGCAAAGAGTCGGATGTGACTAAGTGACTTTCACCTCCCTTCACTTTCTTCCCCTTTTCATTAGGCTTCTTTTTTATTATTATTAATATAAGTTGTTCTAAGTTTGTTACTTTTTTTTTTTTAGGCTGAGTATTCTCAATAGCTTTCTTCCCTCACACATTTATTTCAACCCCTTTAACTTGCAACTTTAAAAATGAGTGTGTATATGTGAGTCCCTCAGTTGTATCTGACTTTTCGGGACCCCATGGACTGTAGCCCACTAGGCTCCTCTGTCTATAGAATTCTCCAGGCAAGAATACTGGAGTGGGTTGCCATTCTCTTCTCCAGGGGATCTTCTCAACTCACCCAGGGATCAAACCCAGGTCTCCCACATTGCAGGCAAGTTTTTTTTACTGTCTGAGCTACTAGGGAAGCCTCTTAAAAATGATTAGGTACGATTAATATTGTTTTAAAATAGAAAATGTGTATTTTTTAATGATTGCAGTTATAGTTTTTTTTTGTTTGTTTAAAAAAATAAACATTTGTGTTTCTCAAAGTGAGATCCACGTGGTTCAAGAATTCCAAAAACACAAGCTGAGGGGGTGAGGGTCCCAAGTCAGACTAACACATCTCTACAGGCTCCTGATTTGACCATTGGCCACCTCCTCTCCCTCCCTCCTGGGCCAAAGGCAGTCATCCTGTCGCCATCTGCCACCGCTGGACAAGTATAACCAGGCCTCCCTGAAAGGAACTGCTCACTTTTCCATACAGTTGCATTTTCCCTCTCTTCGCCTCACTTTCTTTGGCTTGCCAGCTTTCAAGTTTGTTTCATTTTTCCTGATAATAAATGAAACACACTTACTATAAAGCAAGATTTAGGGAACTCTAAAGGCAATGGCACCTCACTCCAGTACTCTTGCCTGGCAAATCCCATGGACGGAGGAGCCTAGTGGGCTGAAGTCCATGGGGTCGCTAAGAGTCAGATACGACTGAACGACTTCCCTTTCACTTTTCACTTTCATGCATTGGAGAAGGAAATGGCAACCCACTCCAGTGTTCTTGCCTGGAGAATCCCAGGGACGGCGGAGCCTGGTGGGCTGCCGCCTATGGGGTCACACAGAGTCGGACACGACTGAAGTGACTTAGCAGCAGCAGCAGCAGCAGCAAACATATTAAAAGGAATTAGAGGCCCAAGACTTGAAATTTCGCCAATTTATAAAAGATACCTTCTGTATCTTGTTTCTTTGCTATAAGTGCAATACTCAGACACAGCCACAATTAATCTTTTGATGCATTTGTCTGTGTTGAGTCAAAATACAGATGGTATTACCGATGTTACTGATGTTCAACCATTGTTGACCTACAAGATGGCAATTTTATATAGGATACCCTAGTCATTCACACAGTTGACACCACACTATGCACATAACTTTACATCCTATCCTTTTCACATGTCATTACAACAGCACCACTTGCGCATGTATTTGTGAGCTTACATTAACAGCACAAATAATTGATGAGCGTTAGCATCACAGTTGGGAGTCCTCCCTTGTAAATCACTGAAAATGGTCCACATGGTGCCCAGGCTTCCTGAATCTTGATATGAATGACAATCCTCAGTGTCTCTTCCCAGAAACCCTTTCTGTAAATGCCCCCAGCCAGTTGCCTGTGTGCAGGCCTTGGCATCAAATTTTCGGCCCAAACGGCAGCTTCTGGGAATGCTGCTAATAACTGTGTCTAGCTGTTCATCTGGTTCCTCTTGTATGAATTTGGTCCTTACCTTGCATTTGTGGTACATCCTCCTCTCCAGTGAAATGGCTCTCTTTGGCTTTTTGTGTTTACTGTTGTTTGTCTAGTGATTTCTGGGCCAGGTACAGTCTACCAGCATGATTTAGAGAGAGAGCTGTCTTTTTTTTTAGCTCATCAGCAGTAGGAAGGCTGTTTTTAGGGCCCTGGCTTTCTTTCTGCAAACATCAGCAGACTATCAGGTCTGTACTTTTTCAACACAGAAGAGTCCTGAGGAGTCCGTGGACCATGTGATTTCTTTATGCTGTGATTCTGCCTCCAAAATGGTTGCCCAACCAGTCCATTCTGAAGGAGATCAATCCTGGGATTTCTTTGGAAGGAATGATGCTACGGCAGCTTCTGGGAATGCTGCTAATAACTGTGTCTAGCTGTTCATCTGGTTCCTCTTGTATGAATTTGGTCCTTACCTTGCATTTGTGGTACATCCTCCTCTCCAGTGAAATGGCTCTCTTTGGCTTTTTGTGTTTACTGTTGTTTGTCTAGTGATTTCTGGGCCAGGTACAGTCTACCAGCATGATTTAGAGAGAGAGCTGTCTTTTTTTTTAGCTCATCAGCAGTAGGAAGGCTGTTTTTAGGGCCCTGGCTTTCTTTCTGCAAACATCAGCAGACTATCAGGTCTGTACTTTTTCAACACAGAAGAGTCCTGAGGAGTCCGTGGACCATGTGATTTCTTTATGCTGTGATTCTGCCTCCAAAATGGTTGCCCAACCAGTCCATTCTGAAGGAGATCAATCCTGGGATTTCTTTGGAAGGAATGATGCTAAAGCTGAAATTCTAGTATTTTGGCCACCTCATGCAAAGAGTTGACTCACTGGAAGAAAAAAATCTGATGCTGGGAGGGATTGGGGGCAGGAGGAGAAGGGGACGACCGAGGATGGGATGGCTGGATGGCATCACGGAGTTGATGGACGTGAGTCTGAGTGAACTCCTGGAGTTGGTGATGGACAGGGAGGCCTGGTGTGCTGCAGATTCATGGGGTCGCAGAGTCGGACATGACTGAGCGACTAAACTGAACAGGGACAGTAACTTATGTGGGCCCTTATGTGAGACTTGGTATAGCCCTATTCTTCACTGGGCCACTGTGTGCTCTAGATCTGGCTGGGTTCAACCACACAGACTAAGAAGACTATGTGTCCACCCCAAAGCCCCATTCGCATAAGGCTTGGGAGTTTATGATATAAGATCAACTGCTATCACTGATACTAATATCATGTCACTCCAGGTGCAACAACTTAAAGGATGGACTTTAACAGTTTGAGCCCAAGAATAAAACAGTAAAGAGAGACCAGAACATTTAAAGGTAATCTACAGCCTATAACACATCAAAGGGGTAGAAAAAATACGACAAGAAGACACAAACGAAACATGCCGTCTTAAGGGCAATGCCCACCAAGCAGAAAGGCAGTATTATAAAGCCTTAAACCCTCGTTTTCAGGTCAGTCCAACTTGCATTCAAATTCGACCCTGGGGACTTGATTGGTGGTCCAGTGGCTAAGACTCCACATTCCCAGTGCAGGGAGTCTGGCTTCGATCCCTGGTCAGGAACTAGAACCCACATGCCACAACTAAGCGCTCACATGCCTTAAGGAAGATAGAAGACCCAACATAGCCAAACCCACCAGACCCTGACCCTGTCTCTTCCTAGTTGTGAAAGGCTCCTGGATTGTTTCCTTTTCTGTAAAACTGACCTAAAACACCCACCGTGCAGAGTGACTGTACAGAGTTAAGACAGAACGCATGTAAACTGTTGACCACATGTGAGCATCACAACAGTAGTTATTACTGTTGTGATTACTAGACACAAAACTTCAATAATTTTTGATTTGATATTTTTAATGTTTATCATTGCAAACACAACATTGCAACAGTAACAAACTTAAAAAGAAGAACCAACCCCCCATCAACCCAAATCAAACTATTTACATTTTCCCATATTTTCATTATACAGGATATTTATATATTCAGATTTTCTTCACTTAAGAAAGAAAATTATTGTAGGTTTCTTCCTGTCGTAACATGGTCTAGTTTAGTGTAAAACAGTTATTTCAACAAATATACCAAAATCTAATCAATCACTCCTCTATTTGTGAACATTTACTTGTTTGGGGAATATTCTTTCCTTTGTTTTTGCTATGGTTAATTTAAATGCACAATTTAAAAAATATTTATGTCTTTTTCCTTAGATGTACATATATATTTTAGCTCGAGTTTGAGAACATTGTATAAGCTAATGGCTGCTGACTGTGAATAAAGAAAAGTAGCTTCCGACTGGTTTCTAGTGGAAGGCAGACTGGGAAAACCCCAAGAATTTCTCCTGTTTGTTAACCTCGGTTTCCTCATCTCCACACTTGACAAACTGGTATAAGGATGACCAAAAATTGAGGTAGGCAGCCCAGAGATAGATCTTTAACATGGACTAAACACACTCATGGGAAATAGACGGGGAAACAGTGGAAACAGTGTCAGACTTTATTTTGGGGGGCTCCAAAATCACTGCAGATGGTGACTGCAGCCATGAAATTAAAAGAGGCTTACTCCTTGGAAGAAAAGTTATGACCAACCTAGATAGCATATTGAAAAGCAGAGACATTACTTTCCCAACACAGGTCTGTCTAGTCAAGGCTATGGTTTTTCCAGTGGTCATGTATGGATGTGAGAGTTGGACTGTGAAGAAAGCTGAGCACCGAAGAATTGATGCTTTGAACTGTGGTGTTGGAGAAGACTCTTGAGAGTCCCTTGGACTGCAAGAAGATCCAACCAGTCCATTCTAAAGGAGATCAGCCCTGGGTGTTCTTTGGAAGGAATGATGCTAAAGCTGAAACTCCAGTACTTTGGCCACCTTATGCGAAGAGTTGACTCATTGGAAAAGACTCTGATGCTGGGAGGAACTTGGGGCAGGAGGAGAAGGGGATGACAGAGGATGAGATGGCTAGATGGCATCACTGACTCGATGGATGTGACTTTGAGTGAACTTCGGGAGATGATGATGGACAGGGAGGCTTGGCGTGCTGTGATTCAGTTCAGTTCAGTTCAGTCGCTCAGTCATGTCGGACTCTTTGCAACCCCATGAACCGCAACATGTCAGGCCTACCTGTCCATCACTAACTCCCGGAGTTCACGCAGACTCACGTCCTTCGAGTCAGTGATGCCATCCAGCCATCTCATCTTCGGTCGTCCCCTTCTCCTCCTCAGCATCAGTCTTTTCCAATGAGTCAACTCTTCGCATGAGGTGGCCAAAGTACTGGAGTTTCAGCTTTAGCATCATTCCTTCCAAAGAAATCCCAGGGCTGATCTCCTTTAGAATGGACTGGTTGGATCTTCTTGCAGTCCAAGGGACTCTCAAGAGTCTTGGGGTCGCAAAGAGTCGGACACGACTGAGCGACTGAACTGAAACACGCTCATGTTCTTGATTTCATTCATTGCCTACACATGGTTCAAATTGGAGCGACAGGTGTTCATATTATTTAAGGCACACAGAGGGTAAGGTGCTTACCCTAGGTCATACAGCAGCTGGGAAAGTACAGAGATTATTTTTCGAAGTTTCCCAAATTCCCAGCTCTCCCACTGAGTTTTGAAAACACACACACACACACACACACACACACACACACACACACACACACGCCCTCAGACCCCACCCTAATTGGGGACGGAAACTGAGTGGGCTGAAGGTCTGGCTGAATTGCACAGGAGGCTCCGCCCACCCCACCAGGAGGCTCCTCCTCCCGGGCTCTTGGGCCGTGCCCAGCTCCGAGCATGCCCAGTGCGCTCCGGGCCGTCCCAATGGAGCCACAGTTCCAGGTTTTGCTGGAGACCCGGGCGCGGGGCGGGGCACAGGGAGGGGCGCGGGGCGGGTCCTGTTCCTGGGACTCCCTAACTCTGCTGAAAATTCCCCGAACGCGATGCTCCGGGGGCGCCCTCTGCAGGGGTGCGACCGGGGACTTGCGACTCGGGGATAAGGACCTAAGTGAAGCAGCCAGGTTCTACCAGCTGCCGCTAAAGGCCCTAAACCGACAGGACCCCTGGACCTTGGGCATTGGTCAGGACAGGATGATTCCAGCCTTCACTCCCTCCGTTCACATATTCATTCAACAAATAGTTTTTGAGCATCTCCTGGGTGCCACGTGCTGTTGTAGGGGCTGGGACAATGTAGTGAAGACAGGCAGGACTACAGTCCCAGAGATGAAATTCCAGAGGTGAATACACAATAGTGTTAGTCGCTCAGTCGTGTCCGACTCTTAGCGACCCCACGAACTGTAGCCCGCCAGGCTCCTCTGTCCATGGGATTCTCCAGGTAAGAATACTGCAGTGGGTTGCCATTACCTTCTCCAGGGAAATACACAATAAGAAGTAAGCAAATCAGAGGAAAAGACAGTGACCGACCTCATCTCCTGCTACTTTCCCCAGCTTGCTATTTCCTAAGCAGTCCTGCGTCTTAATGTCTGCACTGGCTGATCCCTCTGTCAGGAATGCTCTTCCCAATTTACCTGCTTGGCTGAAAGGTCAATGAAATTGCACTCCTTCCAACCCTTCTCTTTACCCTGGTTTTTCCCCCCTTTTTAAAACGTTGTTACCTGGACTTCCCTAGTGGCTCAGTAAAGCGTCTGCCGACAATGCGGGAAACCCGGTTCAGTCCTTGGGTCAGGAAGATCTCCTGGAGAAGGAAATGGCAATCCACTCCGGTATTCTTGCTTGGAATGGAAATCCATGAACAGAGGAGCCTAGTAGGCTACAGTCCGTGGGGTCGCCAAGAGTCGGACACGACTGAGCGTCTTCACTTTCACATGAGTTCTCTTATTTGCATGTTTATTGCCTGCCGAACTCCAGCAGGGAACAGGAATTTTGTCTGTTCATCACACGTAAAGAATCAAAGTAAGTGATCAAAAATTATCTGTTGAATGAACTAATGGATAATGATAAATGTGAAGAAAATAGAGTGACGACACGGAAAGTTCTATGATCAGGGAAGGCCTTTCGGAAAAGAGGACGTAAGTACAATAAGAAGGTTCCAGGCAAGGGTAAAGGTGGGCAAAGATGTCCCACACAGAGGCGAAAAGGCATATGCAAATGTCCTGAGGCTGGTCAAGTTCTGAGTGTTTGATAGACAGAAAGGTGCTCCTGGAGGTGAAGGAATGCAGGAGCCGGGCCAGGTAAAGGGCCCATAAGTCTTGGGAATAAAGTTTAAGCTGGGCAGTTATCAGTGGGCTGGGATGGGCACTGCACGGGAGTCAGCAGGACCCTAGCTGGGCAACATTTCTCATTTCAAATATTTGTTTAGCGCTGGCTGCTTGACATTCCTAGGCATAAAATCACTGAGGGCTGGGCACACAGTAGGTGCCCAATAAATGGTTATGGCACGAACGCTTGCGTGCATGCGCGAGGGGACGCCGGGCTGCACGGACCTCGGCGGGAGAGCGCGGGTAGCCCTGGGAGACGAGTCCGAGCGCACCGGCCCCGGGTGGGGGCGGGGGCGTCCCGCAGGGCGTTCCGGGCGCCCGCCCCCAGCCCGGCGCGCGGGCCCGTCGCGGCCAGCCGGGCCGGCGGGAGCCGCCTGCGGGCGGCACTGGGCATGCTCAGACGGCGGCCAGGTCGCGCCGCGAGCGAGCTTCCGCGCCGCCCGTACGCGCGACCTACCTGGGCGCCCCGCGCCCCCGGATGCTGCAGGTACGTATCAGCGCGACCCCAGCGGGCTCGGGGCGGGGCGCGGAGCCGCCGGGGGCCGGGGTCGCGCTGGGCGCCGCCCCGCCCCCACCGTCCCCGGGCGCGCGGCGAACGCGCGGGCGGACTGGCGGACGCGGCGGCCCCGGCGTCCCGGCGTCCCGGCGTCCCGGCGTCTCGTCGGGGCGGGGAGGGGGCGCCCTGGTCGCGCTCACCTGGGGCGCGGGCGGGAGGGAGCAGGCCGGACCGGGTGGGGCTGCGTCCTTGGCGGGACGCGGCGGCGGCGGCGGCGGCGAGGCGTGGGCGTGCGCCTCGACCCGGGCATGGGCAGACGCGACCGGTAGAGCCGGAGCGGCTGGCGACCCGGGAGGCCCCAGCGCCGCCGCGACCCCCGCCCCCGACGCCGAGGGGGCGCACAGCCCGAGCGGGGAGCCAGCCAAGCGCGGCGGCCAGACCTTCTCGGCTCCCAGGGCGAATCCGCCTCTCGGCTTTCAAAGATGGCATTTCCTGGGCCTGGCACGAACTCCAGCCCCAATAAATCCTCCCCGTTCCGCGGGTGATATGGAATGATTTATCAGGTACCTGCGGTGAGACAGCTGCAGTGGGGGACTGTATGTGAGAGCGCCCAGTGCCCCGGAAATTCCCATTTTCAGCAACCTGAACTTACTGAGAAGTTGTGGTTGCCTTAAAAAATTCATGGGAAGTTGAGACGACTTGACACCTGGATTTTCCGAGGTGGTGGAGCGAGCTTGTGACTGGGAAACTGGAGACCTCGGTTCAGGTTAGGCCCCTACCTTAAGCCAGCGAATGACCTTGGGCGAGTTGTCTAACCTCGCTGATCTCAGTTTCCTCCCCTGCAAACAGCCGGTAATAATGCCCACCTCACTGGGTTGTTGGGTGGATTAAGTGGGATAAATGATGTGGAGGTGTTTGGCACGGTGCCCAGCACAAAGCAAGCGAGCAGTTGGCGTGATGTGAATTTAATTCGTTTAGAGACCCTCGTGGCTCCCATTTCACCAGGAAATTAGAATTACGAAGGCATCTTCAGGGCCTAGTGGCAGAGTGACAGACCCTGCCTTGTGCCCGGGAGAACTTCTCCTGAAATCTTTGGAAAAACAGTGTAGCTGAATTGTAATCGGAGAGCATCTTCTTTAAAAACAGTTTTATACGTTTAGAAACTCCAAGAGTTGGCAGTTCAGCTTTACTTACAAGAGAGCTGTCTGGCAATCCATCTTGCAAGTGTTTAGGCAGCTCATGCTTGAAAGTAAAGCCTGGTTAGGAAGATTTCTGCTCTAAAAAGCTCCCAAACTCAACTTTCAGTGATTATTTAGATTAGAGTTTTTTCACTCTGGCACTGTTAACATTTGAGGTTCAGTAATTCTTTGTTGTGGCGCTTTTTCTCTGCATTGTGGAATGTTCAGCACGTCTTTCATCTCTGCCCAGTAGATCCCAGTAGCAGTCAGTTATCTTCCCAACCTCCTTCCCTCTGAACGAGGGGCACATTTTCCCTTTTCTCCCCCTTTAGAACCACTGATTTAGATCCACCCTGCTTTTTGGCATTAGCCTATCTGAGTTGTTTGAGACTTTCATCTTCTGTTTTCACTGTAATAGCCAGCTTTTTATAGCCTTGTAGAACGGCACTGGAGTACATCCACATGCATCAGCTCATTTAATTTTTACAGCTCCCACCGGTAAGGCTGGTGTTGTTCCCATTTTACAGATGAGGAAATTGAGGCTTTGAGCAGCCAATTACGCAGTATGTGGTGTAGCCGGGATACAACGCCTGTCATCTGGTTCCACAGGCAGGTCTTTTTTCTTCTGCATCAGGCTGCCCTTTATTGTATTCTCAAATAGATGGCTTTCCTGATTAAATCAAGATGGAAAGTAGATTGTAAGCTGGAAACCTTTCTGGCTAGTTGAAAATTAACAACAGTAAGCTATTATCTGACAGAGAGTAGGTCATTCTAGTTAAATATTCTAGTTCATAGTGAGCTCCCGTAAATTCTATGTACAGTTAATGGAATACCAATTTGCAGAGAATTAGAGTCGAATACAACGTGCCTGATACTCTGTATTGATCCTGCCTTGTCTCTGGTGATTTGCCGGCTCCTAAAAACAACTCCTCTATGCAAATTAGACATTAGCTGGAATGTAAAAGGTCAGGTTCCTGAAGGCATCTCAGAGTGGCTGGAGGGTCCTAGACATTCCATTCAGCATTTATTGAGCTGCTTTTGCTTGGCAGGTGCAGTGCTGGGTGGGGATGCTGAGTGGGCCAGACTCCAGTAAACCCAGGGTGCCTGGGGAACTCCTCAAGGAGAGGGCAGGTCCTGGCCAGGCCAGACACATGGGAGGTCAAGGTCAGGGACAGCTTGGGGCAGAGGAAAGAACCTAAGTTAGCACAGAGTCAAATTCAGGATCCCACACTGCTTCACCATCCTTTCTCTGAGCCCTCCTTGCCACATTTTATCACAGAGTAGATATTCTCATAGCTTTTTAACATTCCCATTCAAGTGTCAAGAACCTAGTCAGAGACAATCTTATCCCTGAAAGAAATTGGGGTTCCAGGCTGGTCATTGGTCTCAGAGGATTGGGACCAACTCCTTGATTGTTGAGTGTGAACTAGAAGGTCCCACGTGCGGTGTTTAATTTCAGTGTGGTCCCTCTCCCCTCTTACAGATGAGGTACCTCAGCTAGCAAAGGTGGAGTGGGACCAGGAGCTAGAGGGATGAATTGGGACTGTCTGACTCTCAGGTCCAGGCACATGAGGGGTTCTGTTTTCTAGGATGGATATAACCTACCAGAGGGGCTTAGGGAATATTGGGAGACAGGAAGACGTGGCCCCTCGCCTCCCCCGCAATCTTCAGGTTTTGTGGCCCATTGGTGGAGGGGGATCCTGGATTTTGGTCCTTCCCTCTCTCAGAGAAGTGCCTATTAGCCTAATTCCCATGCTCACCTTCTTTCCACCAGACAGTGGGCCTGGAAAGCGCAGCCACCCTCTTCATTTCTCAGCAGGGGCTGGAGTGCTGAAGGCAGTCACATGGCGTTGGCAGGCTGGGTGGGCGGGGCAGCGTGGCTGTCGAAGCTTTCCAAGCCTCAGCTCTTCTTACCGACTCTGAGACAAGACCAGGTCAGTGTGTCCACTCTGCCCAAGTCTGGGTCTTGGCCACTGCAGACCCTGCTCTCACAGGTGTGTCCTTTCATCTGCCTGAGGGACAATTAAAAGGGAGTGTGCTAGGTAGGTCCCTGACTGAAATCTGATCAGATTGTGCATTCCAAGACCCAGAAATCCTGCATCTCTGTAGCTTCTCCTGATGCACACACGTGTAAGGGACTTCTGCCTCCAGAGGAAGACCAGCTGTGAGCACAGATATGACAGCGAATTCAGGCCTTTATTGAGCCACTTCTGTGTGTCACAGAGATGGAGGGTGAACCTGTCTTGGAAGGATTCACGGGGGAGTTAGGAAGGCAGTGACATCGTGACATTTCTGTGTGTGTATGCGCATGTGGGCATGTGTGTGCTGTCTCTCATCTGTCTGATTACTGCTTTAAAAGAGGATAAAGCTAGATGCAAGAGATCCCAGTGGAGACAGCCCTTTGTTCTGACGGGCATCAGGGACCACTCATCGGGAGTAGTTGGCATTCAAATTCAGCCTTGGAAATAGAAAAAGATGGTATTCAGTGGGCAGACAGAACAGCAGATGGGACAACTTAGAGGCATGAAGAAACCTCTTGTATTTCAGGAGTGGTGACTCTTCCCAGATCCAGCCTTCTGATCTTGGCTAATGCAGGACCCACCTTCTATAGTTAGGGTAACCCCCCAAACCCCCGTCTCTGTATAGCGGCCTAGCCTCACTCAGTCCAGGGGTAAAGCCTTGTTTTCCCTGCATAGGAGTGATGCCTCTGGGCTGTGTCTAAGGCATGAGTACCTTCTGCCAGAGATACCTCTGTTTTTAGTTATTAAACACTTACTGGCTTCCAGGCACTGTTCTGAGTACTTTCCAAGTATTAATCAGTCCTTTTAACCTTCGTAGCAACTCTCTGGCTGTGCTGCTTTCCTGAGTACAGGCCACTGGGCAGGTAGATGGAGGCAGAGCTCGTGTTCCTAGGTAGGTGATGTTCTCATCGCGGTACCGCTTCTCCTGGCCTCCAGTGCACGTCCATGTGCCAGGAAGCAGCCGAGTCTGAGAGCCCTGATGGAGTGCTGACTGCCCCAGATTTCTCTCCCTGACCCCATTTCCTTCAGGGGGCCAGCGGGGCTCCACTGACTACATTTTCGGAACCAAAGATTGGGATCTGTAGTCTGGAAAAGAATGTTTGTGTCGCGTCTTTGTGCAAGAGGAGCCCTGGGAGGTGTTGTTTGGATACTGAGAGAGTGGAATTTTTGAGACATTTCAGTGGTTTATGTGGAAAGTTAGGACAGAGGATTTGAAATTGGGATAGTCCTGGAAAATTCAGGTCCCATGATTTACTGTCAGGATACACAAGCTCTTTGTAAATATTTAAGCAATGTGTAGTTTGAATTTTCTGTCCTCAGCCTCTTGGCGCCTCAGAAGGGAATAAATAGTACCGTCTAGCCCCAGAACATTGCTAATACTTAGCAGACTCAGTTTACAGAATGGGATGAGAAACTGAGGCTCAGAGCAATGAAGTGACTCCCGGCAGGGCACACAGCTGTGCAAGGACAGCCAGGATTGGAACTCACATCTGTCCCTAGACTCATCTTGACTGTAAAACAAGGATAATGATAGAACCTGTTGCCGTTAAATCGACCATTTTAAAGGAGTCAATGACCTGAAAACCCACTCGGGCAGAACTTGGCACAGAAAAGGGTCTCCTCCCTTTGTGGTCGGGCCCCTGACTCACAGACAAGAACCTTCTGCCAGAGATACCTCTGTTTTTAGTTATTAAACACTTACTGGCTTCCAGGCACTGTTCTGAGTACTTTCCAAGTATTAATCAGTCCTTTTAACCTTCGTAGCAACTCTCTGGCTGTGCTGCTTTCCTGAGTACAGGCCACTGGGCAGGTAGATGGAGGCAGAGCTCGTGTTCCTAGGTCGGTGATGTTCTCATCGCGGTACCGCTTCTCCTGGCCTCCAGTGCACGTCCATGTGCCAGGAAGCAGCCGAGTCTGAGAGCCCTGATGGAGTGCTGACTGCCCCAGATTTCTCTCCCTGACCCCATTTCCTTCAGGGGGCCAGCGGGGCTCCACTGACTACATTTTCGGAACCAAAGATTGGGATCTGTAGTCTGGAAAAGAATGTTTGTGTCGCGTCTTTGTGCAAGAGGAGCCCTGGGAGGTGTTGTTTGGATACTGAGAGAGTGGAATTTTTGAGACATTTCAGTGGTTTATGTGGAAAGTTAGGACAGAGGATTTGAAATTGGGATAGTCCTGGAAAATTCAGGTCCCATGATTTACTGTCAGGATACACAAGCTCTTTGTAAATATTTAAGCAATGTGTAGTTTGAATTTTCTGTCCTCAGCCTCTTGGCGCCTCAGAAGGGAATAAATAGTACCGTCTAGCCCCAGAACATTGCTAATACTTAGCAGACTCAGTTTACAGAATGGGATGAGAAACTGAGGCTCAGAGCAATGAAGTGACTCCCGGCAGGGCACACAGCTGTGCAAGGACAGCCAGGATTGGAACTCACATCTGTCCCTAGACTCATCTTGACTGTAAAACAAGGATAATGATAGAACCTGTTGCCGTTAAATCGACCATTTTAAAGGAGTCAATGACCTGAAAACCCACTCGGGCAGAACTTGGCACAGAAAAGGGTCTCCTCCCTTTGTGGTCGGGCCCCTGACTCACAGACAAGCGTCCTGTTGAGCGTTTGATCCTGAGAGAGGCTGTGGTGAGTGATGGCCGGCTCCCAGGGCCGTGCTGAGGGCCCAATTCCCAGGGCTAGGGATCGTCCCAAGGGGCAGGATCCAGGACCAGAAAGGGGCGGTGGCCAGCTGCACGCCGTGGTGATGAAAGGCACTGGTCTGACTTAAGAGAGGGGGATGTGAAGTCCCTGCACCCCACTTCCCTCAGGTGAGTCAGCCTCAGGGTAGACCCCAGGGTCTCGGTGGGAGAGGCAGCAACCGGTTTTGTCGACCACCCCTTGACCCGACCCACTGGTGGGCCTGGAAGGGCCATGTCAACAGCTTGAGCTCATGTCTTGCCCACTTTGCCCCCCGCTCCTCCCTTAACACCCTCCCCACTCCCAGCCCCTTTCCCTGGTCTGGTTACCAAATTCATACATGGTGGTTGTAGAAAATAAAGGTATCAGGGAGCAAAGGAAAAATCATGCGTGGTGTTCTTCTAGGAGGCGGCTCACCACCACCACCGTGGAGGACTCCACACGCCTGCCACATGCCAGCCCGTTCTCTGCCACCTGCCAGAAGGTCTTTTAAAATCACTTCCTTTTGCTCCTAGAGTAAAAGACAAAACTAACGCTGGCATGTCTCGCAGGCCCTAGTGTACATGCTTTGGTCCCCACGCGTTCTCTGCTGCCAGGGCCAGCGAGAGCCTGAAGCCTTCTTCCCCAGCTCCTCATTAACTCGTCCTTCGGACCTCGGCTCCATGACTGCCGATGTCTCCCCTTGCTTTCCTGCTGTGGGTAAAGCCGCCTGCTGTAAACCCTGCCCTCGCACCACCAGGTCTCTCTCCTTTTACAGCACTTTTCACAGTTGCGATTTTGTGCTTAATTAGTGCCGTTATTTGTATTAGTACCTGTTTCCCCAGCTACACTATGAGTTCTGTGAAATCGGAGTCTGTCTTCCTTTAAACACACACACACACCCACACATACACACTGTCCCTGAGATTTATTTTTTTCCTTTAACTTTTCATTTTGACCTAATTCAGACTCATAGAAAAGTTCTAAGAATAGAACAAAGAACTCCCATATACCCTTCACCCAGATTCCTCAAATATTGCCGTCTTCTGTGTATACATTTTTCTTTTTCTTGAACCATTTGAGGATCATTTGAGGACTCTTCCTATCCCTCCAGATACTTAAGTGTATTTCCTAAAACCAGTGACATCCTCCTATATAACTACGGCACACTTTTTAAAAGCAGGAAGTCAGTACTGATGCAGTGCTGTTATCTCATCTACAGACCTGTCGGCTTTGCCAGTTGTCTCGAGAGTGGCCTTTGCAGCAAAGAAAACCCCAGATCAGGCGTTGCATGCGGTTGTCATGTCTCTTTAGTCTTCTTTAGATTAAAGCAGTTCCTCAGGCTTTGTTTGTCCCTTATGATCTTGACATTTTTGGAAATACAGGCCAGTACTTTGGTAGGATGCGCCTCAGTTTGAGTCTGTTTTAGCCCGCCCTGTATCTTCACTGCCACTGAAACATCACACGCACTCAGTTAACATTTGGTGAATGAAGATGGAAGGAGGTGGGAGGAAAGAAGTCAGCAGGTTGTCTGGTTTGCCCCATCCCACGCCTTTCCTTGCTGAAGGATGTTATTTAGTTGCTGTCATGCTGTGTATAGGTTTGAATCTTGCTACTCTTATTTTCATGCACTTGCTTTTTAATTGAAGTGTAGTTGACGTACAATATTATGTCAGTTTCAGGTGAACAACATAGTGATCTGACATTGGCCTGCGTTATAAAACGATCACCAGGGGAAGTCTAGAAACCATCTGTCCTCCTGCAGAGTCGTTGCAGTAGTATGGTCTTAATGCCTTAAACTGTGTCTTACATTCCCCACAGCTTATTTATTTTATACCTAGAAGTTTGTATTTCTTAGTCTTCACCTACTTCGCACGACTCCCTCACTCTCTCCCCTTCTGCCACCACCTTTTTGTCCTCTCCATCTATGAATCTGTTTCTCTTTTGTTTCATTTGCTCTTTTGTGTTTTTAGATTTCACGTGTAAGTGAAGTCATACGGTATTTGTCTCTCTGTCTGGCCTACCTCACTTAGCATAATACCCTCCAGATCCATCCATGTTGCCACACACAGCAAGATTTTATTTTTTTATGGCTGAGTAATATTCCATTGTGTATATATGCCACATCATCTTTGTTCATTCATCCATCCTATTTTTGTTTCAGTAACACAGCTTTCTCCCAAAATGAGAGAGGCCTTTGCTGTCTCTGCAGGAATACAAGCAGATGCCAGGTGATGGCTTGGCGGGCATGCTAGAGAGGGAAGGAGAATATTTGATGAGGGGCAGGACTCAGCCTGACTGTCCCTCCAGATGCTTAACTGCCTTCGCCACCTGCAGCTCTGACTTCATAGGCCTAGGGGCCCAAGAATAAGGTGACTAGAATTTTGATCCAAAGCAGAACATTTTGAGAATAAACAGGGTGCTGTTAATTGCATCTAATCGAGAGCCTCAACTAGAGCTGTCCCGCACCAATCAGGCTGTGTGGTCACCCTGCCCACATGCGACTTTGAATGGGAGATCAGCGCCAAGGGATCAGCCTAGGAAACTCTTCTAGACTAAGAATTTTCTGCCTGGACAAAGCAAACCTCATTGCCCTGGCATCACCTGCCGAGTCGCGTGCTCATGGCTTTGGTCGCCTCTGTGGTCTCACCTCCCTTGACATGCCCCTCCCAGCCTTTCTCCTGCTACATGAACCTTGTGTGAGCCCTCCTCTCACCTGCTGCTTCCTGCCACGGGGACTGTGAGAGTGGGAGCATCACTTCCAAAACCAGGAGGAGGGGGTACAGGGGGAAAGACATGCCAGCTGTGCTTCCTCCTGACCCATTCCTAATGGATTTTAAGAGCCAAAATGTGTAAGTGAAGTGGGGCTGGAGACCAGAGTTCCCCTGGACCTTTTCTCCATTCCCCCCAGCACCCACAGTGCTCACACTTGCCCTGTCTTTCCTGCCCCCACTCCGCCAGTCCCAACACCCACAGGGCCCACACTTCCCCTGTCTTTCCTACCCGCCGCCCCCCTCCCCCCATTTGCTCTTTTGTGTTTTTAGATTTCACGTGTAAGTGAAGTCATACGGTATTTGTCTCTCTGTCTGGCCTACCTCACTTAGCATAATACCCTCCAGATCCATCCATGTTGCCACACACAGCAAGATTTTATTTTTTTATGGCTGAGTAATATTCCATTGTGTATATATGCCACATCATCTTTGTTCATTCATCCATCCTATTTTTGTTTCAGTAACACAGCTTTCTCCCAAAATGAGAGAGGCCTTTGCTGTCTCTGCAGGAATACAAGCAGATGCCAGGTGATGGCTTGGCGGGCATGCTAGAGAGGGAAGGAGAATATTTGATGAGGGGCAGGACTCAGCCTGACTGTCCCTCCAGATGCTTAACTGCCTTCGCCACCTGCAGCTCTGACTTCATAGGCCTAGGGGCCCAAGAATAAGGTGACTAGAATTTTGATCCAAAGCAGAACATTTTGAGAATAAACAGGGTGCTGTTAATTGCATCTAATCGAGAGCCTCAACTAGAGCTGTCCCGCACCAGTCAGGCTGTGTGGTCACCCTGCCCACATGCGACTTTGAATGGGAGATCAGCGCCAAGGGATCAGCCTAGGAAACTCTTCTAGACTAAGAATTTTCTGCCTGGACAAAGCAAACCTCATTGCCCTGGCATCACCTGCCGAGTCGCGTGCTCATGGCTTTGGTCGCCTCTGTGGTCTCACCTCCCTTGACATGCCCCTCCCAGCCTTTCTCCTGCTACATGAACCTTGTGTGAGCCCTCCTCTCACCTGCTGCTTCCTGCCACGGGGACTGTGAGAGTGGGAGCATCACTTCCAAAACCAGGAGGAGGGGGTACAGGGGGAAAGACATGCCAGCTGTGCTTCCTCCTGACCCATTCCTAATGGATTTTAAGAGCCAAAATGTGTAAGTGAAGTGGGGCTGGAGACCAGAGTTCCCCTGGACCTTTTCTCCATTCCCCCCAGCACCCACAGTGCTCACACTTGCCCTGTCTTTCCTGCCCCCACTCCGCCAGTCCCAACACCCACAGGGCCCACACTTCCCCTGTCTTTCCTGCCTGCCGCGCCCTGCCTCCCCCCAGTCCCAACACCCACAGGGCTCACACTTCCCGTCTTTCCTGTGCAGGCACCCAGGTCCCTCTTCCAGTCCTAGTTCTGAGATTAGAACCGAGTTGCTGGTCTTTGGCAGAGGCACAGAAGTAGCTGGCGTTGGGGACTCAGGCACAAGAGGATGGGCATTGAATGACAAGGTGTAGACAAGGACTTGGATGCAGAGAGACCAGGCAGGAAACCAGCATCGAGGGATTCTGGTAACAAGGCCATCAGGGGGCCATTTATCAGGAAGCCTAGACCTGCAGTACTGAGTGCCCAGACACTCATCATAGGGGGCGGGCTCTGAGTCTGATGAGTCCAGTTCCTTAACTCATTTTCTGCCTGGCAACAAACACAACCCCTGCCTGCCTGGATTAAAAAGTGTAGGCATGCCTCATTGTACTGTGCTTTGCAGACATTGCATTTTTTTTTTTTTAATTACAGATTGAAGGTTTGTGTCAACCTTGCATTAGATAAGTCTTTTGGTCCCATTTTTCCAATAACATTTGCTCACTTTGGGTCTCTCTGTCACTTTTGGTAGCTCTTGCAATATTTCAAACACCCAACCAGCAAAAGATTGTGAGTCACCGAAGGCTCAAATGATGGTTAGCATATTTTAGCAAAGTATTTTTAAGCAAAGTACATATATTGTTTTTTCCAGATATAATGCTCTTATATATAATAGACTACAGTGTAGTGAAATGTAACTTTTATATGCACTGGGAAACCAAAAAATGTGTGTGATTTGCTTTATTGCAACATTCGCTTTTTTTGTCGTGTTCTAGAATGGAACCCACAGTATCTCTGAGGTATACCTGTATTATAGGGTGACAGTGTGGAGGTTTAGAGAGATTTCCTGGAGGATCCTGGTCTTGTGGAGTTCAAGAACATGGTGCAGTATGGTATCGTGTTTTTATAACTGAAGGTGTTCGTAGCTTTAATGGAAAAGCCAGTTAGTGAAAGAGTTTCTATTATTGGAATGCACGATACTAGCACTAGTGTCTTGCATTTTCTAGTTAATTGTGATATGTTTACTGGTTAAAAATGTCTCCCTCACCCGCTGTGAGACTGTGTAAAAGTGTTGAGTTTGAGGTCACCTTTTATAGGACAAAGGGTCATACAGTGTCTGAACTGGAAGGGACCTCAGAAGAACCTTTTTCAGCTCCCTCTCTCTACAGATGGGGAAACTGAGGCATGTCCAAGGCACACAGTCAAAGAAGCAGGGACCGATCATACAGGGTGCAGCCCCCAGAACCTGGGTGTGTTTTCTAGATCCCATCTAAGGAACTCTATGAAGTAGACTGTGTATTTCTATCATTTTATTAACCTCCTGTGGCATTTCTCTAACTGTAGAAATAAGCTATGTTGGCATCAAAGCAGTTACTCATTTCTTGCTCTTTTTATGTAGAAGTTGCTAGGCTGATCTTTTTTTTTCTTCTCGTTTTTATGTAAAAATGATATAAACCCTTCACTAAATTTCTGTATTCCGCACTAGTGTTCCTCAGACTTGAGGACATCACAGTCTCATCTTTTAAGATCCAGGCTGCTGGGCTCCACCTTCAGAGATTCTGAATCAGTGAGTCTGAATCAGACTCACGTGAGGCCTCAGAATTTGCATCTCTTAACAAGCTCCTCTGTGATGCTACTGGTGGGTCCAGAGACTGGGGACTGTCCTTTGAGGACCGCTGCCCCAGGCTTACTGACTGTTGCAGATGATGTGCTCTGGGCTTTACAGCCGGCGGGACCCTTCCTGCTGCCCAGCCAGGCCTGTTTTCTCCTGTTGCTCCCATGCCAGCCAACCTGACCTCTCCACTCTCTCCAGCTCGCCTACCTGTTGCCCTCCCCTCTGCAGGTGACCCCACCTCTGGCGCTGGGATGGCCAGGGCCATCTGAAGGGAGCCTCCTCACATTCCCTGCTCCCTCTTTCTTTCTCTCTCTTTCTGAGAAAGTGAGTGTCTGTGGCTCAGGCTCACCTCTCCACTTCCAGATGGAGACTGTCATCCTATCACCCGAGGGTGAAAAGCCTTCTTCCAGCCTTGCCTCACCGTTAGGTCACCACCCATCACGCCCTTCCTTTCACTGGGAAGCCTCCTGGAGGAACAGTCTATAGTCACTGAAAAAGATCCACTCTCCACAGACATACTATTCAGTTCCAAGAGCTCAGGTTTTCTATCCCTCTGTTGAAAGAAAGACTCTCTTTTCAGTGTATGTCCAGTCCAGTGGCATCAAGCGTGATTGTGTGTGACCATCACCACCATACAGCCATGGAACTCTTGTCCTCTTGCACAACTGAAACTCTGTACCCATTAAGTACTAACTCCCTGTTCTCCCCACCGCCAGCCCTGGCAGCCAGCCTTCTTCTTTCTATCTCTATGATTTTGTCTACTCTAGGTACCTCATATAATTGGAATCATGTCATTATCATGTCAGTACCTGCAGTTTTGTTACTGGCTTATTTCACTTAGCATAATGTTCTCCAGGTTTATCCATGTCATGTGTCAAAATTTCCTTCCTTTTTAAGGCTGACTAATACTTCACTGATGTACATACCACATTTTGTTATTCATCTGTCAATGGCCGCCTGGGTTGCTTCCATTGTTTTTGGTTATTGCAAGTAATGCTGCTGTGAACATGGGTGTACCAGAGAACACAGTCTTGATGAAAGGGGGCTTGCAACCCCAGGTGAGATGTTTAGACATGTATTTATCTAGCTGCTGCTAAGTCGCTTCAGTCGTGTCCTACTCTGTGCGACCCCATGGACTGCAGCCTACCAAGCTCCTCCGTCCATGGGATTTTCCAGGCAAGGCAGGAGTACTGGAGTTGGGGTGTCATGGCCTTCTCCGATTTACTTAGCAGTCTCAGCTTTATCTACCGCCTGCAACTGCCAGCCCAATGTCCCCAGGCCTCCCCACCTGACCCTTGAGTAACACTACCCTTGCTCTGGTGGCCCGGGATCACTCACTCGTCAAGATCAGCGGCATTTGGTCATTCACTCCACTTGGTCTCTGAGCCGATGCCCTCATGCTGGGGCTTGTGATGCAGCCCCGCCTCCTGCCTCCCTGCTCATCTTGGCTCATCCTCAGCTATCTGTTTTCCCTCTGCTCATAACCGTCCTGCATGCCTTCCTGGGTCCCATCATCAGGGCCTGCTCCAGCCCAGTCATCTCTGTGTGTATCATATCTGAACATTCCCCCCACCCGCCCCCTGCACCCTAAGTGTCCCCAGGGTTCTCCTGTGCACGTGGATGTCCAAAGCCGAGCTCTCCACCTTCCTCCTTAAAAATGTTCTCTCTCTGAGTGACATGTTTGCTAGCTTAGAAATCTCAACATCTCCCTCCCCCTACAGCTGCACTGGACAAATCCCGCCCATCAGCCTACCTCAGCCCCTCCTCCAGCCTGCCCTCGCCACCCCCCAGCAAAACTGGGTGGGTTCACACACTTCTCCCATTTGCCCTCCACTTTGCCTCTCTCCCCAGTGGGCCCCTCGCATCTATACCTGCTTCATGTTGCTGCCATTGTTCCCTGCAGAAACACCAAGATCACCTCTTCTCTGCGGGTCCCCTGCCACCTGGCTCCATAGGCCTTGCTTTTCCCTGGTCTCTCTCTCCCCTAAGCCCCACAGACCATGTGCTCTCAGCCAGGGCATCCCAAGCTTTAGTGCTGATGTGCTGATTCTGACTCGAGGGGTCAGGGGTGGGCCCTGCCTGCTGCGTCTCTAACAGGCCCCCCAGGCAGTGTTGAGGGTGTTGAGACTGTGGCCGGGAGACCACATGGGGAGCAGGTGGACTCCAGAGGAGATCTGTGTTTCACAATTTTCAGCCTATAAATGGTGGAATTTAAAAACTCTTGTGTTGTAATTTTAAGGTTTTCTGTCTTACACAAAGTTAATCTTAAATTTTTTCTATCGGATTCCTTGTTGCAGTGGTTATCTGTTGCTAAAAGACATTTTCAAAGACTTAAGATTTCAGTCTCTTGAGAGATCGCAGTGGATCCAGGTGCCTGAGTGTATGGGCAAATGAGACTGTTCACCCAACGAAGGGGCTACACAGTCAGGGTCAGACTCCCATCCTCCGTCCATGGGATTTTCCAGGCAAGGCAGGAGTACTGGAGTTGGGGTGTCATGGCCTTCTCCGATTTACTTAGCAGTCTCAGCTTTATCTACCGCCTGCAACTGCCAGCCCAATGTCCCCAGGCCTCCCCACCTGACCCTTGAGTAACACTACCCTTGCTCTGGTGGCCCGGGATCACTCACTCGTCAAGATCAGCGGCATTTGGTCATTCACTCCACTTGGTCTCTGAGCCGATGCCCTCATGCTGGGGCTTGTGATGCAGCCCCGCCTCCTGCCTCCCTGCTCATCTTGGCTCATCCTCAGCTATCTGTTTTCCCTCTGCTCATAACCGTCCTGCATGCCTTCCTGGGTCCCATCATCAGGGCCTGCTCCAGCCCAGTCATCTCTGTGTGTATCATATCTGAACATTCCCCCCACCCGCCCCCTGCACCCTAAGTGTCCCCAGGGTTCTCCTGTGCACGTGGATGTCCAAAGCCGAGCTCTCCACCTTCCTCCTTAAAATGTTCTCTCTCTGAGTGACATGTTTGCTAGCTTAGAAATCTCAACATCTCCCTCCCCCTACAGCTGCACTGGACAAATCCCGCCCATCAGCCTACCTCAGCCCCTCCTCCAGCCTGCCCTCGCCATCCCCCAGCAAAACTGGGTGGGTTCACACACTTCTCCCATTTGCCCTCCACTTTGCCTCTCTCCCCAGTGGGCCCCTCGCATCTATACCTGCTTCATGTTGCTGCCATTGTTCCCTGCAGAAACACCAAGATCACCTCTTCTCTGCGGGTCCCCTGCCACCTGGCTCCATAGGCCTTGCTTTTCCCTGGTCTCTCTCTCCCCTAAGCCCCACAGACCATGTGCTCTCAGCCAGGGCATCCCAAGCTTTAGTGCTGATGTGCTGATTCTGACTCGAGGGGTCAGGGGTGGGCCCTGCCTGCTGCGTCTCTAACAGGCCCCCCAGGCAGTGTTGAGGGTGTTGAGACTGTGGCCGGGAGACCACATGGGGAGCAGGTGGACTCCAGAGGAGATCTGTGTTTCACAATTTTCAGCCTATAAATGGTGGAATTTAAAAACTCTTGTGTTGTAATTTTAAGGTTTTCTGTCTTACACAAAGTTAATCTTAAATTTTTTCTATCGGATTCCTTGTTGCAGTGGTTATCTGTTGCTAAAAGACATTTTCAAAGACTTAAGATTTCAGTCTCTTGAGAGATCGCAGTGGATCCAGGTGCCTGAGTGTATGGGCAAATGAGACTGTTCACCCAACGAAGGGGCTACACAGTCAGGGTCAGACTCCCTCTCATCAGCCTCCCCAGGGCAGAGAGGACCTTTTTTCAGTTCCATTCCCAGGGCTGAGCTGGTGTCTTCAGGCTGTGGGCCACAGGGGAAGGAGGCAAGTCTCTGCCCGTCTTCTTGGAGATGATGGTGGAAACTGGTGATTTGATGTGGGAAGACTGGGTTTGGAAGGGAGCCCTGTCCTAGGAGGGGAGGAAAGGATTCCTGGCAGCTGGGCTTTGTTGAGGGGCACATAGGCTCCTGGAGAGGGGAGGGCAGGGCAGGCAAGTAGGCCTCCTGGAGAGGGGAGGGCAGAGCGGGCAGTGGAGCCAAGCAAACCCCGGGAAGTCGACTGCATTGGCCACTTGGGGCGGGTTGGGGGAGCCTGAGCTTCGTGAAGGAGGGGACCGAGTGAATGTCAGGGAAGGTTCTGCAGTTTAGGTCCAGCCTGCTCCAGAAGCATCACTGCCTCTGAGCCCCAAAACCGCAGCAGTTGAGTCTGTCATTGAAGGGCTCCGTGATCTGGCCCCCGCCTGCCTCTCCCACGTGTTCGATGGCTCTGCCCCTGGTTTCTAGGTCCAGCCAGGTAACTGTTCCCAGTTAAAATGCAGGTGTCCCTCCTCCTCCCCAGTCTTCTGCGAGGCCATGGTGCGCACTCGTATCTCTTGGTGCAGAGCGTGAACTGGGGCTGTCTCTGGAAGCCCGTCTCACTAACTCCAGGACCCCAGCAAGCCTCCCAAAGTCTCAATTTCCTGATTTCCGTGGTGGGGGTGACAGGTGTCCCAGGCTATGACAGGGTTGAGTGAAGATTCCATGATGACCCGGGCACGGTCATTTCTCTGGAGGCGCTGCCGCTCCGTCCCTGCCTGCCATCTGTCTCTCTCAGTGAGCTTGTCAGGAGGGCCGCAGGGTGACAGTTGAGCCTGGGTGGGGCGGGGTGTCGGATGTGGTCGCTGAGGTCCCTGTGCTGGGGCTGGAGGGTGGGGCTAGAGCAGTGCCGCTGTGGGGTGGACGCGCTGCAGCTGGGTGTCAGCTCTCCGTGTGGATTCTGAAGGCCCCGAAAGATGGCAGCTGGCCCCAGAGTGGAGAGGAGAGGCCGGAGGCCTGGGGGTAGAGAGCTGGGGTGGAGAGAGGGCTTCTCAGGCTTTACCGTGCATCTGATCTCGGCCCGCGGTCGGTTGTGAGACTGTGTCTTCCTAATTGCACGTGCTCATGTATGGAGGTGAGAGTTGGACTGTAAAGAAAACTGAGCACCGAAGAATTGATGCTTTTGAACTGTGGTGTTGGAGAAGACTCTCGAGAGTCCCTTGGCCTGAAAGGAGATCCAACCCGTCCATCCCAAAGGAGATCAGTCCTGGGTGTTCATTGGTAGGACTGATGTTGAAGCTAAAACTCCAATACTTTGGCCACCTGATGCAAAGAGCTGACTCATTTGAAAAGACCCTGATGCTGGGAGGGATTCGGAGCAGGAGGAGAAGGGAATGACAGAAGATGAGATGGCTGGATGGCATCACCGACCCGGCTCAATGGACGTGAGTCTGAGTGAACTCCGGGAGTTGGTGATGGACAGGGAGGCCTGGCGTGCTGCGGTTCATGGGGTTGCAGAGTCAGACACGACTGAGCGACTGAACTGAACAGCACGTGGGTAATACTGATGCCGCCAGTCCAGACACCACACCTGGGTGGCCCTACTCAGGAGTGTGGTGCCAGGTGGCCAGGCAGGGACAAGAGGATGTGGACGATGCTGAACGAACGCAGCTGTGTGGCTTCCTACCCAGCCTTGTGGAGCAGGTGCACCCAGGTGTCTGGGGTCTGGAAGGTGAGATGGGAATCAGCTTGTGAGTGATGGACAACAGGCAGCGAGGGTCCCTGCAGACTCTGAGGGAAGTGTTGGGTGATTTGATTGTGCTACTTGATACTCCATCCTTGAAGGTCTAGTTTTGCCATGAGAATCCCCCTAAAAGCTGTTTGCTTTGGTCCCAAGCTGAGCTGTGTTGATGCCCTAGACAAGGAGTGTGGTGCCAGGTGGCCAGGCAGGGACAAGAGGAGTGGACGATGCTGAACGAACGCAGCTGTGTGGCTTCCTACCCAGCCTTGTGGAGCAGGTGCACCCAGGTGTCTGGGGTCTGGAAGGTGAGATGGGAATCAGCTTGTGAGTGATGGACAACAGGCAGCGAGGGTCCCTGCAGACTCTGAGGGAAGTGTTGGGTGATTTGATTGTGCTACTTGATACTCCATCCTTGAAGGTCTAGTTTTGCCATGAGAATCCCCCTAAAAGCTGTTTGCTTTGGTCCCAAGCTGAGCTGTGTTGATGCCCTAGACAAAGCTCCCCCACTCCCCACCCCCGCAGCCAGTGGCTCACAGCTGTCTTCACAGACGAACTTCCCACCCTGGAAGGAGATTATTGGATTATTCATGCATCTCTCTCTCTCTTACTAGCCTCTCAGTTTTCCAAGAGCAAGGCCCTGAGACAACCTCTTAGTCTCTGAGCCCTGGCACCTGCCGTGGAGCCAAGCTGCAGGCGGGCCTCATTAAACGCCTGCGGGGTCCTCAGGGGCCGAGCACAGAGTGTTTACACGCAGGAAGAACAAAGCTCCATAACCCAAAGAACAGGAGAACCAAGCCCCTGTGTGGAGGGCCCGGGAGATAAGTGTTGGTGTGGAAGGGAGAAGGTGGCGTCAGAAGCTGGCAGGACCTCAACTGAAAATGCGGGGATGCTTTGGCAGCTAGGATGGGGACACAGGAAGGATGAGTGCCAGGGGCATGGGTTTAGGCATCAGCTGTGAGAGTTGGGCTCTTGAGTTTTCTGGAATACTGTAGACTTCAACAGTGAGGATGGGAATTTCAGCCAAGAAACAGCTGTTTGGTCCGGGATCCCAGAAGCAGACCTGCTTTTCTGCTTCCTGCAGGGGAGGGCAAGATTTCTGCAGATCGAGAATTGAGAAATTTCTCCCCAGCCACCGGTGTGCTATAAGCTTCTCAAGGCTGAGTGAAGCCGGGAGGTGGGGATCCGTCCCGTGGTAGGGGGCTAGAGGCACACTGCCGTTAGCGTGCTGAACCTCTAGCAAGGGAATAAAGGACCCCCTGGGGTGGGGGGGATGTCTAACGCCTGAACCTCAGATGCCCTGTGAGTTGGGGTTCACCTCATTTTCCTGCGGAGGAATTGGCGTCTCAGGGAGGTTCAGCAACTTGCCCACAGTCACACAGCTGGGAGGCTGAGGAGTCAGGCTCTGAACTGGGGCCAGGGGCCGGGGGAGTGTTGGGGGAGGAGAGGAGGCAGTGGAGCAGGGTCAGAGCTGTGCTGGGCTGGGGAGGGCTGCCAGTGCCAGGGGCTGGCGTCCAGCGGGAACCCCGGGGAGAAGCAGGGTCAGGTGAAGGCCGAAAGGGGTGAGGAGGTGGCCGAGTGTCACGGCAGTTACGCACCCTGCACACCAATGAGGCCTCAGGTGATAGTGCTTTAAGTTCAGTTCAGTCGCTCAGTCATTTCCAACTCTGCGACCCCATGAACCACAGCACGCCAGGCCTCCCTGTCCATCACCAACTTCCGAGTTCACCCAAACTCGTGTCCATTGAGTCGGTGATGCCATCCAACCCTCTCATCCTCTGTCGTCCCCTTCTCCTCCTGCCCTCAATCTTTCCCAGCATCAGGGTTTTGTCAAATGAGTCAGCTCAATAGCATTTTAAGTGCTATCAATTTGATTTTTGAACTCATTATTACTCATAGAAAACTTAGGCAATACAGAAAGGTTGAAAGAATGGACAAGTTAACAATTTTCACATCTGTGAGTTCCTGTATACTTTATACAGTGACTGCCACAGTTGTGCTCACACTGTAGGTAGTTTTAAAACCACCTTTTTTTTTTTTAACTTAAAATATTTTCCATGTTATTATGAAGTCTTCATGGACATCTCATGGCTGTTTTGATTTAGTTAACTGGCCTTCTGAGCTTGGAAATGGGGGTTTTGTTTGTCATTTTCAATGTTATGTCTCTGCAAGGAAGATCTTTGCAAATAAAACTTCCCTGTCTCAATATGTCCTGACAGTAGGGTCCTAGAAATGACCTACCGGGTCAAAGCCCCTCCCAGTGTTGTTGGAATGATGTGCTGTTGGGAATGTTGACGCGAGCCTGCTAGGAGTGCAGGTGTCAGCCTAGTGCACATTAGCCATTCACTGGTGTGTGTGTGTGTGTGTGTGTTTCACAAGCATTTGATAAGCACCTTTGGGAAGAGAGTCCATTCTCTGTGTCCGGGCGAGCACAGCAGCAGCTGCTGGCGTCCTGGGCTTGGCTGCGGCAGGTGGGAAGTTTGATGGTACATGGTGTCCCTGCCCTCCTGCACCGTCACAGGCCCAGGAGCCCAGCACGGCCCGAGGGCCCTGGCCGCAGGGTCCAGGCAGTGCCCGCCTGTGAGTCTGGAGCCGCCCGCCTTCCCCGCCGTAGCACTCCAGACCTGGAAGTAGCTGTGGGTGTGTGATGGGGAGCACCATGCTCCCCGTTTTGTCCTTTTTCCGTGTCATCCGCAGGTGCGTTACAGGGCACCTCAGGCTTGCTAGGAACGGCTCCAGGTGCTAAGGGCACAGCCGGTAACAGTAAAGCCCCTGCCTTTAAGGAACTTCCATTCTAGTGGGAGGCATGGATGTGGGTATTGGGAGGAAGCAAGCTGTGAACGTATTTAACATGTCTAGGGGTGAGCAAGGAAGAAGGGAGATTGGGAAGGCCTCACGGATCCGGATCTGACACTTCGAGTGAGGGATGGAGCCAGGTGGAGGATGTTGGAGGGAGAAGAGTCCCAAACGGGCGGAACGGCAACTGCAAGCGCCTGCGGTGGGAACAAGCTTGGAACATTGGGGTACAGGGGAAGGGCCAGTGCGGATGCAGGAGGGAGCAGAGGAGGTGGATAGGGAGGGCACCCCCCACCCCGGCCCCAGTGCAGCAGGATGAGGTCCAGGACCCAGAGTCCACTCTTCTACTGGCAGGTTCTGGAGTCAGAGGGCCACTCCCACCATCGGAAGCAGTGGAGGCTAACCCGGTGCCTTGCCGTGTTCTCCAGGGGTGATTGCTCAGGCCTGTGTTTGCTGGGAAAGCCCTGCGAGTGAAAGCCCAGCCTTTGGGAAGCCACTGGCTCCACTGGCCCTTTGATTTCCTCCTCTGTGCAATGAAGGGCTTGAACTAGGAGACTGGTAAGGACATGTTGAGCTTTCCAGGGCTGGGACCCTCTGCCCTGTCCTTAGTTAAATGTGCCGGTTAGATCTTGGATTGTTTTGGTTGAGCTAATATTGTTGTTATTTAGTTGCTAAGTCCTGTCCAACTCTTTAGCGACCCCATGGACTGCAGTCTGGCAGGCTTCTCTGTCCATGGGATTTCCCAGCCAAGAATAATGGAGTGGGTTGCCATTTCCTTCTCCAGGGGATCTTCTGACCCAAGGATCGAACCCGCATCTCTTGCATTGCAGGCGGATTCTTTACCACTGAGCACCTGGGAAGCCAGTTGAAGTAATAAGAGTGTATAAAGTGCAGTTGTTGATACATATGGTTAGCCTATCAGGTTACTTTGTTACAGACCAGAGGCTTTCAGCCAGCTGTGGGTGTCTGACAGTAGTAATGAGAAGCAGGTGGGGGATAGGGGACACCCCCCCACCCATGGTTTATCCACTCAACTGTCCATTTATCCTACAGTTAATTCTTGAGCACCTGCTGGGTACCAGGCCCTGGAGCATGGTTTTTAAAAGACCCTGCCTTCGTGAAGTTCACAGTGTAGTGTAGCAGTCTTCTGCCAGAGGATTGTGGTAGGGAGGGATCCTTGTTAGAAAGACCAGGGTGCCTCCTGCTGCTGCTGCTAAGTTGCTTCAGTCGTGTCTGACTCTGTGCGACCCCTTTGACAGCAGCCCACCAGGCTCCACCGTCCCTAGTATTCTCCAGGCAAGAAAACTGGAGTGGGTTGCCATTTCCCTTTCCAATGCATGAAAGTGAACAGTGAAAGTGAAGTCACTCAGTCATGTCCGACTCTTTGCGACCCCATGGACTGCCTCCCACCAGGCTCCTCTGTCCCGTGGGATTTTCTAGGCAAGAGTACTGGAGTGCCTCCTACCTTGTGCCATATACAAAAACTGACTCAACATGGATTAATGCCCTAAATATAAAAGCTTAAAGACTTGGAACTCTTAGGGAAAAAAACAGGGATAAATCTTCATGTCCTTGGAGTTAAACTTGGATGTGACACCAAAAACACAAGCAGCAGAAGAAAAGTAAATTGAACTTCATTGTAATTACTTTGGTGCCTAAAAGACATAATCAAAAAAGTGAAAAGAAAGCCTGCAGAATGGGAGAAACTATTTGCAAATCATATCTGATAAAGGTTTAATGTAAGAATATATGAAGAACTCCTATAACTAATTCAAATTAAGATAACCCAATTTAAAAATAGGCAGAGGACTCAAATAGACATTTCTCTGAAGATCTGCAAATAGCCAGTAAGCACAAAGAAAAGATGCTTACCATCGTTAGTCATTAAGGAAATGTAAATTAAAACCACAGTGAAGTATCACTTGGCATCTACTAGGATGGCTGTTATCAAAAGTACTGGTACGGATGTGAAGAAATTGGAACCCTCTTATATTGCCAGTAGGAATGTTAAATGGTGCGATCTCTGTAGAAAACAGTTTAGTGGCCCTTCGAAAGGCCAAGCATGGAATTCCTGCATGACCCAGCAAGTCATGACCCGCTCCTAGGTGTGCACCCCAGTGCAGTTACTGATACAGAGATATCATTGCAGCACTATTTACAATATGATAGCCACATGGTGGAAGCAGCCCAAGTGTCAACAAATGAATGGATGAACAAAATGTGGTCTCTCTGTACCATGGAATATCATTCAGCCTTGAAAAGGAATGGAGTTATTGTACATGCCACAGCATGGATGAACTTTATACATTAGGCTAAGTGAAATAAGCCAGTCACAAAGGGACAAATGTTGTATAATTCCACTTGTATGAAATATTTAGGCAAATTCATAGAAAATAGCTGGTTGCCAGAAGTTGTGGGAGGAAGCAGGGAGTTATGGCTCCATGGGTACAGAGTTTCTCTTTGGAGGGATGGAGAAGTTTGGGAACTAAATCATGGAGTTGGTTGCACAATGTTGTGAATGTAGTTAATGTCTCTGAATTGTGCATTTGAAAATGGTTGACATGCACGTGTTCTGTGCAGGCACACACCAGAGCAGGCGGTGCGATGTCTCGGGGGAGTGTGACTTCGTCAGGAGCCACTGGGCCTGGGCTCTGCTCTGTGCCAGGTGACCTCAGGCATGGACCTCGCTATCTTTAACCTGGGTCCCGCGTCTGATAAGGGAGCTGGATGAGATGAGAGGGGTATTCTCTGGTGGCTCATGGGAGGTGGCCAGATGCCTTTCCATCCTCTTTAAATTCCGCTCTAAACTGGTGAACATCAGAACATCTGGTGGTTTTGTTCCAATTAGCATTAATTACCTGCTCATCTGTTATTTGCCCTTTTTTTTTTTTGGTCATATGGTGGCCTAGCCTTTCCCGTCACCTTGTGGCCATGCATCTTTGGTGGCTGGATTGTTTTTCCCCCTAAAGCAGGGCTCACCTGGGCCCCAATTCTTGGTGCTTGGTCACCTGCTACCTGGTTTACTGTGGTTTCCTTTGGAAGTCTGCTGTGCTGTGCTGTGTCACTGCTGTGTCCAACTCTTTGCGACCCTAAGGACTGTAGCCCGCCAGGCTCCTTTGTCCATGGGGATTCTCCAGGCAAGAATACTGGAGTGGGTTGCCATGCCCTGTTCCAGGGGATCTTCCCAACCCAAGGATCCAACCCAGGTCTCCCACATTGCAGGTGGACTCTTTACTGTCTGAGCCACCAGGGAAGCCCTTGGAAGTCTGCTGTTGCTGCTGCTGCTAATTCGCTTCAGTCGTGTCCGACTCTGTGTGACCCCGCAGACGGCAGCCCACCAGGCTCGCCCGTCCCTGGGATTCTCCAGACAAGAACACTGGAGTGGGTTGCCATTTCCTTCTCCAGTGCATGAAAGTGAAAAGTGAAAGTGAAGTCGCTCAGTCATGTCCAACTCTTCGTGACCCCATGGACTGCAGCCTACCAGGCTCCTCTGTCCATGGGATTTTCCAGGCAAGAGTACTGGAGTGGGTTGCCATTGCCTTCTCCGTTGGAAGTCTGAGCCCTCCTAATTAGAAGCCATCTGAGCACCCAGCCATGGTTACAGTTCCACTTGGTGGAATACTATAAAACCATAACAAAAATGCCAGTAAAGTGTTTGAAATACCTGGACAAATGTTTCATCATGCGATGATGGGAAAGAGTAGGCTGTATGGTTATATAGACATGAAAGTACAACTTTAAAAAAAAATCCCCAAACGGACAGCACTGTTCATGTGTTAGAGCAGCACTCTCCTTCCGGTGGTCAGTCAACTTGTTTTTTTCACAGGCGTGGAAGTAGGTAGGTTCTGTGCTGCCCAAGAACCTCCAGTAAGTAGCCAGATGAAAGAAACGTCAAGGTTTGGGTGCTGTGAGGCTGTCCTGAGTCCTCCTGGGAACCCAAGCCCCTGCCACACTCAGGCTCCGCTCTGCCACCCCCATCCCCCCACACCCAGTGGCTGTTCTCATGAGGTCCAGTGGCTTGGAGCCAACATGTGTGCCCCAAAGGTGAGTTGGCAGGGATCTGGTTGAGCTCAAGTTCATGAGAAACCTAGGCTTCTGGGGCCTGCAGTGTACCCAGGCCTGAGTCTGCCCAGTTCTGAGATCCTTGGAGGCAGGTGCCATGGCAAGGGATTGGCCAGACACTCTCAGGATCTCCTGGAAGGAGAGCTGTTAGTCACGGGGTAGGAGAGGCCCAGGCCCATCCCAGGGCCTGGCCTCAGGAAATGAGGTGGCCCACCCTGCTCTTGCGCTGTTAATAATTAGCTCAGGGTGGCTGCCTGTGGCGCTGGAAGGGCCTTTAGACGTTCTGGGCGCTCGCTCCAGCCCACACCTTTTATAAAAGTGAGGCGAAGTCCCTTGCTACATCTCTGCAATTCTGAAAGATTCCTGTTCCACACTTTTCACTTCTCTAAAATCACAATCCTCACAATCAGAGGGAACTTTGGATGTACTGCCCCTTTAAAAGAACTCTTCTGAAACACCTGTTGTCACTTTAGAGCAGAGGGACGATGGTAATAAATACCCAGGCATTACTCAGGTTTCTGGTGTTGCAGGATTAATTACAGGGAAAAGGAGTTTTTCTGGATCATTTCCTCCCTAAGAGGAAGTTTACCAGCATGTGAGCTGGGGGAGTGCCGATGAAGACGATCTCCAAGGCTGAGAACATACCTGTAGTCGGTCATGATGAGGTGGGGCCTTTTCCCTGCAGCAAAGCACCTGTAATTCACCTTCCTCTGAGCGCACAGGCCAGGGAACTCAGTGGGGAGGTATGTGGTGCCCTGCACCAAGCTGGGGCCCTCACGCCATTTGGTGGCTGACTGCGACTTGAGCAGGGTTCTCCCAGTGTCTCCTCTGCCATCTGTAAAATGCAGACAGCTGGGCCCCGTCAGATAGAGGGGAGTCAGGAGGAATGGGCGTGCATGCATTGGGCAAACCTCAAAGCCCTGTAGGGCCCTTAGTTGCTCCTCAGGGTAGGAAGCCTGGCAGTGGGAATGGCCCCAGGACTAAGAAGGAGCGGGGCAGAGAGGACCGCTGTAAAGGCTCGGTCCTCAGGGTAGCTGGGGCTGTCTGCACAGAGTTAGATGCCAGATCGCTGCTCCTCTGCATTACTTAGAGATACGGAAACAGACTTTTGAGGGTGAATTCGTCCAAGGTTCCATCAGCCGGGGCGTGGCAGAACAGAGATTGGAACGCTAGTCTGGTGCATTCCTTCAAACCTCCAGTTGGCCCTGGCCACCGAAGTTGCTCCTCAGGGTAGGAAGCCTGGCAGTGGGAATGGCCCCAGGACTAAGAAGGAGCAGGGCAGAGAGGACCGCTGTAAAGGCTCGGTCCTCAGGGTAGCTGGGGCTGTCTGCGCAGAGTTAGATGCCAGATCGCTGCTCCTCTGCATTACTTAGAGATACGGAAAGAGACTTTTGAGGGTGAATTCGTCCAAGGTTCCATCACCCGGGGCGTGGCAGAACAGAGACTGGAACGCTAGTCTGGTGCATTCCTTCAAACCTCCAGTTGGCCCTGGCCACCCGGTAGGGAGGGGCCCAGACAGCGGTGTCCCTGGTCAAGTGGCTTGAGGACTCCTGGAAATCAAAGAATGGATCATATGTCGGTATTCCCAGCTCCCAGCATGTGGAAGGTCTCAGTACAAGTACATAAATGCAGCTACAGCAGCAACAAGATGTACTATTTTCATCTCATTATTCCTAAATACTGTTCTGATGAGCATTTTGGCATGCCTTTATAAGTCTTTTTTTTTTTAAGAGTTTCTTTCGTGGTTTCTTTTAATTAGTTTTCTGGCCCCCTCATCTCACCAAGTCAAAGCCCTGAATATCAAAATAGGCTATATGAAGATAGATTTTTATACTGGTTTCTAGACCTACTGGGAGCCAGCAGAGTTACTGTAGCTAATATAACTGGAGATGGCTCCTCCAATGAAAACCTTACAAGCAGAGGATTTTAAAGCTGAGAGGGGCCTTAGAACGCTTGAAATTGGAAAACCGAGCTGAAAAGAAATGAAGCAGTAACTTTCCAGGTCACTTGGCTGCTAGGTGACAAAGAGGGTGGTGCTTTGGTTAAGAATCTGCCTGCAGTGCAGGAGACCTGTGTTCGATCCCTGTATCGGGAAAATCCCCTGGGAAAGGAAATGGCGACCCACTCCAGTATTCTTGCCTGGAGAATCCCATGGACAGAGGATCCTGGCGGGCTACGGTCCATGGGGTCACAAAGAGTTGGACACGACTGAGCAACTAACACTTTGGTGGTGGGAGGGGAGTTGGAGGGTATTTTTTTCTGTGTTTCCTTGAGATAAAATGATGGCTCGGGCTGCCGGTGGCAAGGACTGCGTTTCACCGGGCAGGCTCTTGCTGGCCTCAGACTCCTTGGCAAGAGCAGAGCTGGCGGGATGGTCCAGTTGTGAGATTCCAGCTTCTTGGCTGGGATGCGCCGCGATTAGCACATCTCAAACCTTCCACAGTGACTTGAGCTGTTTTCTTTTCTGAAGGCTCTGCTGCTGCTGGCTGTAAAGGGGTGGGGGCTGGAGCCTAAGATAGAAATACCATTGACTGACACCCAAATGGGCGTGTCTGTGCCCCAAGGGCAAATATTAGCACAGTATTTTTGTAAAGTTTATGCAACTTGATTCATGTCCCTGTAGAGTAAATTTATTCCATCCTGTTTTCCAGCCTGTTTGGGGCCCAGTGGAACTATTCAGAGGGAGAGTGAAGAGAGACGGGCAGCTTAACTTTAGGTAGAAACTGCTCAGGATAAGAGCGACTTCATCGTCTGTATTTTTAGCTTGACGTACTGCTTTTTGTTTGTTCATACTATTCTGTCCTCTGTTTCATAGTTTGATAGGTCCTTTTATGTTTTTTCCGCCCAGAAATGAGGTATCCGTTTAGGATTATTCCCCATGGGAAGTCCAGGTTTGACCCGGCGCTACCTTGGGTTTGGGCACTTTTGAAATGGAAGTCATAGAATATTGGTCCTGGAAGCTGGAGGAGGTTCACCTCCCCTACTCCTTCCAGTGCTGGCCTGCCCTCTGCAGCTTACCAAGGGCCTTATCCACCTTCTTTGCTTGATTACATCTTGCGCTGGGGAGCTCACTCCCTTCCAAGGCTGTCCCTGCCATATTTGTGCAGCCCTGAGTATACAAAAGCTCTTCCCTTTTTTTTTTTTCATCTTCTAACTATTGAACCTTTGGGGTCTGAAACAATCAGTCTCACGATGGTGGGATTAATAAGTACTGTTCATCAGGCCTTGCTAGTGGCAGTTAGTTTGTATCCATATACCTTCAGTGCTTAATACAACCCAGGAAAACAGAATTTCCCCCTTTCTGCAGATAAGGAATCTGAATCTCGGGCAGGGTGATCTCTTTATGTTCACATAGCTGGTAAGTGGTTAAATAGGGTTTCCAGTCCACATCTCTACCTGATTCGACTGATGCTGACCTTCTCACCACCTCTAACTGTGTCCTGATTCCTCTTCTGTGTGACACCCTGGATTTTTGAAGAACCTACTCTCCTCTTTCAGATTTCTCTAGGATTCTAGTTATTCCTCAGACACTCCTACTAATGAATCTGTTTTTGTGGGATTCCTAAAATGTGCATGTGCCTCCCCTCCTGGCCTTTGCACACATGGTGTGCAATCTTCAGACTGCCACTGCTTCCACCTGGCCAATTCCCCTTTATCCTGCAGACTTTCCCTTGGAGCCCCTGTGAGCTGGTCCTGCCTACCCCAGCTTCCCTGGCTCGAATCGGGAGCCTTCCCGCTGTTCCTCTAGTACCCTGAGCTTTCGTGCCTCTTAAAACATGAAACTCCAGGTATCTCTGCCTTCACCCACCCCATTCCCTTGGCTTGGCACCGAGCAGGTGCCCAGTTAGCAAATACTGAGTAAGTAAAAGGTCCAGAACTCCTGCCAAAGTAATAACAAAGGCTGGAAGCAATCACAAACGACATGGATTGGCCTGGGAAACTCCATTCCCAGTCCCAAGCAGGGTTTGGCTTGGAGGCTGTGTTGACAGCTTGTCTGGTAGCAGGTCCCATGGGTCATCTCCCTCAGCGTGGTTTGCTTCAGTCCCTCCATGGCTGGAAAGTGTCTCTCTTTTTTTTTTTTTCCCCTACCATAAGGTGGGCTTGCTGGCCTCTGAAGTTTCTGGGTTCACTGAGGTGGCACCCACAAAGCCTCCACATGCACAGAGAATGGATCTAGGATGTCTGGATCCCGCCAAATATGTGGTTTAGTACCATACCATGATAACCTCTTCCTAAACATTGTTTTTAAACTTCAGAAACTCTCATTTTAAAAAAGCCGTGAAAGTGATGTTAAAACTTGAGAGTGTGCTCCCTGGGGCGTGGTGGGGCACGGGGGGCGTCATGTTTGGAAGGAGCAGGGGGACACTCGCCCCAGCCTCCTCAACGGCGGAACACGTGCACTCGAGATGTGTGTGTTTTCCTCGGTGGTACTTCAAGAAAGAGGAGAAAAAGAAGGTGGTGGGTTCACAGGCTGAACGTGTTTTCTGGTCACCGAGGAGCGAGCTGTGTGTTTCAGGTGCTGGCTGGCTCTCATCACAGCCCTGGACTCCCGGCCCGCGGGACGTCAGAGGTTGGTTTCTCTTTATAGCAACATTACCTCTGTCCCTGAAACTGCCTGCAGCTCCCACAGCATTCTTTGTCTTGCCCTTCAGGCAGCTTAAAACTACTTCTTATTATCCTCCTGGTATCAAGTATAACTTTTATTTGGTTAGTTTTGTGAGTGTCATGGTGTCGGGCCTATAAATAAACCCAACTCCATAATAAGAAAACTATTTGACATTTTGAAGTTGTAGGAGAACAGGGTGCTAATTACAGGTCGCCATTAGAATACTACTGATTCTACATATGACGCCTACCCTGCTTCCCAGGGGCTCCTGGATGGAGCTCCATTCCCTGAACAAGTTACAGATCCTATGGGGTAAAGGGGTTGATCCCAAGATGGTACTTCCGGAGTATTGGGATTAATAATTGCAGAGATGGGGAGGGATAAATTAGGAGGTTGGGATTAACATATACATACTGCTGTATTAAAAATAGAAAACCAACAGAGACCTGCTGTATAGCACAGGGAACTATACTCAATATTTTGTATAACCTATATAAGAAAAGAACCTGAAAAGGAATATATATATATGTGTGTGTGTATAATTGAATCACTGTGCTGTACACCTGAAATGAACACAGCATGGTAGATCAACTGCACTCCAATTAAAACATAAAAATAAAAAACTAAAAAAAGGACTAACAATTACAAGATAAATGGGTATTGAGCTGTGGTATTAAGGCAACTTGTGTGAGCATTTTCTTCCATATGGTGAATAATATGAAGTCAGAGTTAAAAACTCATAAATGCATTCATAGAAGCATTTTTCTGAATAAAGTTTATTAAGCACTTTTATATATTGTCAGCTGTGATTATTGCATTCATTAGCAGGCTTAAAGCTTTAAAGATGTTAGTTAAAATTATTTTGGTATGTAGGCCCAGGATAAAATAGTTTATTGGCCTTATCATTGAATTAGCATCATGAAAATGTCTCTCTTAGTGAATAGATTTTTGTGATTTAGTAAGTATTCAGTAGTAATGATGTTTACATTCTAAGCTGTTTTTTTAAAATAAGTCAGTATATTTCTGTTTATTATTGTGCAGTGTTGTACTTTGGAAATTAAAGCCAAGTAAGTGGGGGTGGGGGTGAGAAATGGCAGAAGGTAGTGTTGATAAATTTATGAAAATTATAGTCAGAATATTAAACTGCATTGTACCAGTTGTATGGTAACATGGTTATCAGCTGCACATAATTTAAAATAAAGTGAAATGGTTATTTCTAAGATATGGGCATGTCACAAATGAACTAAAATCACTGGTTTTTAGTTAGTTGGAGCGAGTTTATTAACATTTGTGAAGCATAAAACTTGGATATTATGAATTGCTGTCTGTGAAAGATATGAACTGATTTGAATACGTCGAGAGGACCGACGATCATGCGACACAATCCTTTCTGCACTGAGTTTGCTGTCGTGCTGCTCTCTCCCTGCTACGACCGCAGCACTGATTCCAGGACCAACATGCAGACTGGAGTCGGTTACTTCAGCACTGCCTTAGCAAGTGCCTCCAGCTGAGTGAGGAGGCAGCTGAGCTGGAGAAACCCCTTCCGGTTCTGGGAAGCGACTGGCAATACAGACAGGAAAACGGACCTGGAGGGCGTGCTGACCTAACCTAGCCCCTGACTGTAGGCGCAGTCGGTCAGAACTGAAAGGTGATAGCTGGCTGAGAGTTGTGCATGGCCTTGATCTCCCAGGTGGCTCAGGCGGTAATGTCTGCCTGCAGTGCGGGAGACCCGAGTTCGATCCCTGGGTTGGGAAGATCCGCTGGAGAAGGAAATAGCAACCCACTCCAGTAATCTTGCCTGGAAAACTCCGTGGACTGAGGAGCCTGGTGGGCTACAGTCCATGGGGCCCCAAAGAGTTGGACAGGACTGAGCAGCTTCACTTCCGGTGCTCAGGCCCCCTGCATCAGTGTCCCCTTGGGACACTTACTACAAATGCAACTTCTGCCTGACAGCTAAAGCAAGGCAAAGTCCTGGTTAGGAGCATCCCGGATAAGGAGGAAAGAAAGAAAGGGGTATCACCAGAACAATTTGCAGAATTTTGGTACAGACTATAAATACTCTATTGATGTTAAATTTCCTCAGTATGATTACGGCGGTTATGAAGTACCCTTGTCCTTGGAAGATACTTACTAAACTATAGAGGTAAAGAGGCGTGGTATCTATAGCTTCCAAGTGTTCAATATTAATAAGGAGAATGAGGGGTATGTGTATGTGCAGGGGAGAGTGAGTCCGTGGTAAAATGCTGCTTTTATAATTCAAGCAGGCGGAGTTTATTAAGTAGGCAGCAGATAGTACATCTTTGAGACATGAGAGCTGGCCATCCCCCGTAGGAGTGGCTTATACAATGTTGTTGGTTTTTTTTTAATTGAGGGATATTTTCTTTACAGAATTTGTTGTTTTCTGTCCAACTAATGTTAAGTTTCGAGAGATGCTCATTTGGCTGAGTGGGGGCACTCAGCACCTTCGTTGCACCGCGCGGGAGCCTCCATTGCAGTGCACAGACTGTCTAGTTGTGATGGTCTTAATTGCTCTGTGGCATCGTGGCATCTTAGTTCCCCAGTCAGGGATTGAACCCCCAGCCCTTGCCTTGCAAGGCAGACTCAGCCATTGGACCACCAGGGAGGTCCTGCAAAATGCTAAGTGGAATCCAGGCCAGGGGGGAATACAGGAGTTCTGTTTTTCTTGGAACTTTTCTGTTGTTGTTTAGTCACTAAGTCATCTGACTCTTTTATGACCCCATGGACTCTAACCCACCAGGCTCCTCTGTCCATGGGATTTCCTGGGCAAGAACACTGGAGTGGTTGCCATTTCCTTCTCCAGGGGATATTTCCCACCCAGGGATTGAACCCAGGTCTCCTGCATTGGCAGGTGGATTCTTGACCACTGGGCCACCAGGGAAGGCCCAACTTTTCTGAAAGTTAAAAAAATAAATAAAATTGCAAGTTTTAAAAAGCAGTTTCCGAAGTCCTGTCAAAATCAGAATTTCTATGGATGGTACCCAGGGATCTGTGTTTTAGCAAAATGCCCAGATGATTCTTAAGTACACTTAAGTTTTATTTAAGTCTCTGCTTAAAGAGTCTCCTTTTAATCACTGTTTTGTTTTGTTTTTTAGCAACTTAGGTATACACTATTGCAGTTTGATCTGAAGCTAGTGCTTGATAAGTGATAAATCCCCGTACAGATTTTGTAACTTTCCTCTTTAGGATACCCCGTTACAGAGGGGTGTAAGGAATGCTGAGGCACAGGCTAAGAACAGATCGAAACTAGAGGCTCCGTTACGGAGTGAACTGGTGATACAGCCCAGCTTCTGTGTTCACTGTGAAAAGGAAGAAAGCAGTATTGGTATTAGCAATGAAACAAAACATTTATCTTAAATACATTAAATACTGATATTTGAGAAGCACACAATTTGATCATCCGTCTAGCGTGGCTGATTGTGTATGAATGTTTATTACCTTTCTGTCTAGAGAGGTCCCTCTTCTGCCTATCAAACATCTGTTGCGGCTTGTAAATAGTCTAAAGGAAAAAAAAAGGGAAGAGAGCTCCCCTGAGTTCAGGAGGAAGAGGGAGAGACTTGGGTGGTAGAGAAGGCCTTGCATATTCTAGGAGACTTTTACAACGAGTTGAGCCATGGATGGTAAACCAGAAAGGAGCCTAACTGTACATGTTTCCCTTGAGGAAGAGGGAGGCAAGTCATGCTCAGAGGTGAAGTGTATTCCTCTGGTGGCCACTAGGGGGTGGCATTGGCCTAGGTCAAGCTTGGGGATGTCAGGCCAGTTATGCAGGGAGCCAGCCGTGGTGGTCTGTGTGGTTTACTCTCAAATTGCCGCTGCTAAGTCGCTTCAGTCATGTCCGACTCTGTGCGACCCCATAGATGGCAGCCCACCAGGCTCCCCCGTCCCTGGGATTCTTCAGGCAAGAACACTGGAGTGGGTTGCCATTTCCTTCTCCATTGCAGGAAAGTGAAAAGTAAAAGTGAAGTCGCTCAGTCGTGTCTGACTCTTTGCAACCCCATGGACTGCAGCAGGCTCCTCCATCCATGGGATTTTCCAGGCAAGAGTACTGGAGTGGGTTGCCATTGCCTTACAGATCAGCACCGCTACCTTTTTTTTTTTTCCTAACTGAAACTTTTGCACTCTTTGAGTTAGGGATATAGTTCTTATTCTTAAAAATAAGGGTATGACGTAACTTTAACACTCTTTTAAAATGATCGAAATGGAGTTGGGTTGCTTTCTAACTTAGTGGAGAAGACTCCTTTCCCTTCTTCCTGTCCATGATTCCTTGGCTTGTGAAAAGAACAAACGTTCCCCAGATGAGCATGTAGACCCTCAGAAAGCAGCACACAGCATCACTTCCATCTCAGGCTCCAGGGCAGGTGAGTGCACCTCTGTTCCCCGACGCTGACCACCGGGGCTCTGGTGTCTGGACTTCTGCTTCCGGGCCCACTGAGTTGGTGGAGCAGCTGAAAGGTGTGTCACATCTACAGCTACAGGGAACACTAGGACATCTGTATTTGAAATGGTGCGTTTGTGTTTGTCCTGCAGAATCCAGACTCTGCAGTCAGCATCTGATGGCATTATAACTTATAATGCCAAGCTTAACATTGCTTTTGTTTGTTTGGGGCCAGTTATGCTCAGAGACTGAGACTGAACCCCGGTTTGTTGTGGGAATTATGATTTATAGTATTTTACAAGCCAATAACATGCAGGATGTCAACTGGAAGAAAAAAGCACAACCTGAAAGTTGAGAAATGCATTTTATTTGGCAGACTTTCTGAGGACTTCATATCCTGAGAGGCAACCTCTCAGATAGCTCTGAGGGTCTGAAGAGGTAAGGGAAGGAGCCAGGATATATAGGGGTTTGTTTTGTTTTGTTTTAGCAGTGACCAAGTAGTTGGGACATCAAAAGATTACTGTTCATTAGAGAAAACCAGATGTCTCACATTAAGGAATTTCGCTCGTTTCTATGTGTGAGAGGCTGCAAGAGTCTGGGTCCATTGAAGTCATTCCTTTGATATGCACCTTAGCTCTCTAGGGCCAGTGTCCTGGGCTTTTCCGTCCCCAGTGATGAGGGCGGCTGCAGGGGCCGAGGGCCTGGCAGCGGGCAGGCCATGTGTCTCCATCCTGGTTCCCTCAGGGCTCGCCTTCAGAGGAGGCTGTAGCGGCAAGGTCCTCTGTTTACTAATACGGCAGGCAGCATTGTTCATTCACTAGGATCACAACTCTTAATAAGCCAAGAAAGAAATAACATGCACCACACCAATGACAGATTGATTGCATTCCTGTTCCAGGCAATGGGGAGTTGAAAGACGTCCAGATTTAGTTGAGCTGGAGCTTTCTAAAAGGTGGTTCTCATGTAGATCATCTTTTGAACCAAAAGCTGCTAGTTTGGGTTCCTTGCTGCTGGGGCACCTAGCTTATGGGCAGTTGGCACCAGCATTGCCAGGTTGGGTGAACTGCTCCAAAGGTTATTATTCCAGGAACCATTACTTGGCTGGCACCGCTGCCCGTGTACGAGGAGTAGCCTTGCCAAGGTAGGAACAGATGTCCCTTCTCTGCCTGAGGCTAGTGCGTGGTTTAACACCTCTGCAACCAAGAGTAGCCCGGGCGTGGCAGGAGCAAGCATCTCAAGTGCTTTGTAGAGCTATTCAGATCAGCAAAGAGGAGCCTTGCTCAGGTCGAACACTCTTGAGTTGCTGGCCAACCTCCTGGTATTCGGGCCATCAGGCAATAGCCACCAAGCCGTTACTATGGTGCCAGTGACGTGATGGTCCTCGCCACTTCAGGTTTTAAGAGCTGGATTTAAAAAGTCCTAATAACCAACTTGCAAGCCATTTCATCAAAACAGGCCCTTCAAACAAGTTCCAACCACAAACAACTTTTGTCTGAAACCAGCCTTCACAGCATAGATTTGAAATCATAAGTCAGAACGAAACAGATTGTTATTTAAATCCCTGCTGTTGAGTGTCTGGTATGTATCACATTGTGTAGGCACTTAACACGCGGTGATCCCATGGCTCATGGTAGGTATGGAGCCCCTGCCATCTCATTATACTGAGATGTGCCTCATTCTATAATTTTTGCAAGTATAATCTTTGTTAAAAACTATAGTCAACAGTAGACCCTGAGGTGTTATTGTGCATGACATTTTTTTTTCTTTTTTTTCCTCTTAATGCAAAGAACCAGCTGGGCGTCCATGGTATAAAATTCATCAGCTACAGATGTAATCATCTGTGGTTGGAGAGGCCAGTGTGTTCCTGGTTGGGTTGTCGCTTTGTTTAGAATTAAGAGGCTTATAAAGGAAGCCATAGAAACCCTGAGTTCCCCAATTGCCGCAGTACAGGAAACAGGGCTGTTAGTCAGCATCCCTTGTCCTGACCGGATTGTTTAAGATATAATTTCAAGACAATTGGAAAACACCACACGGCTCAATTATGTGGTTATTCAACATCAGGCTCACTCGTATTAAGGTTTGCTTTGGGGATAATTATGCGGAGAACGTTTCTGCAACTTTGATGAAATTTCACCGAATTATGAGGATGTTGGGCCCCAACCTGATTATGTAACAGAGATCATGTGAGGAGGAAAAAGTAGCTCTCTTCTGAGCAGCTGGTCTGCTTGAGTTTGTTGGCAGCTGGCTGCAGGATCATGCTGGGAGCGCCACTAACCCTGGTTAAGTTAGTGAGTCCCCGGCGCCGGGCACAGCTGCCCAGGTGCGAGCGGCGTGAAGATCAGACCTGCCGTCGCCACCCCAGCCCGTGGCACTTGCGTTCGGAGGCTCCTGCTGAAGTCACGTCCGGTTTTTTCCTGTCCAGGGTCGCGGCATGCTTTGCTCTCAGTTTTAGCTGCTCTGAGCACCTCCCTGAGTGTCGCACATGTGGCCTCTGAGTGGCTCAGATTTTGTGGAACCTGTACAGTTGTCCCTTTGGTGTCCGCAGGGAATTGGTTTCAGACTGGCATGTGAAAACCTGAGGACACGTAAGTCCCTTCTATATAGTGGCGTAGTATTTGCATATAGCCTGTGACATGATTTAGTGTGCTTGAAATCATCTCTCGATTACTTATAACCACGGTCCCCAAGCCCCGGGCCCTGGGTCAATAACTGGTCTGTGGCCTGTTAGAGACAGGGCTGCACAGCACAAAGTGGGCTGTCGGCAAGCGGAGCTTCATCTATTGACAGCCGCTCCCCGCCGCTCTCATACCCCTGAGCTCCGCCTCTCGTCAGATCAGCAGTGGTGTTAGATTCCCAGAGGAGCTTGAGCCCTACTGATCTGTGCGTGTGAGGGATATAGCCTGTGTGCCCCTTATGAGCATCTAATGTCTGATTATCTGAATCTGCATTATGGTGAGTTGTATACTTATTTCTTTATATATCGCAATGTGATAATAGAAATAAAGTGTACAGTGTACCTGAATCATCCCAAAGCCATCCCCCCTCTAGTTTGTCTTCCACGAAACTGGTCCCTGGTGTCAAAAGGTCGGGGACCACTGACTTGCAACACCTAATCACCTAATGCAGTGTAAATGCGTTAATAGTTACAAATGTGACATAAATGTTGTGTTAACTAGGTGTGATCTCACGCGTGACAAATTCAAGTCTTGCTTTCCCCAACTTTCTGGAATGTTTTGTGTTCCTGAAGAGTTTTAATCAGTGGCTGGTTGGATCCGAGGGCAAGGAACCTTGGATCCGGAGGGTTCACTGTATTCTAAATCTGACCATCTGAAACACACTCTGAGGTTCCCCCCAAAACTTGCTCTTCTGGCCCAGGCGGGCCTGACCCTCTGAGGACTTCCCGAGAGGAATGGCATTCTGCGCCACTCCCTGGGGTGCTGAGTCACCCTCTGTGGGGCAGGGACGGCATATTTTCTGAAAGCTCTCCAGGTAGCTCTGATGTGCACCTCCCACTAAGCCATACTGGAAATGGTTCTATTGTATCTTCAAAAAAATTTGTATAACCCACCTGAAATTCTTCGACAAGAACTAAATAATAAATTTGACATGTGAAATTCAAGGCATTTAAGGCATTATGGAACACGTTTGTTGTCTTTTGATAACTTTTGGTATTACTCAGAAAATGCGCCCCTTCTTCTGATGACATTTTCCTTGGAAAGGGCATGGTGGAGGTGGTGGGTGGGTGGAATTTCGTAAGTGACAACAAGTTCCCATCTATTGCCAGTCCCAGGAGTCTTTTTTGATGATTTTTTGATATTTCCGGTCCACATCTACAAAAGAATGGAGGTTTTCTTGGGGCTTCTGAAGTAGGATTAGCTTCTGAAATACCCAAGGACACCCTTCTGTCCTGGGTGTATCTCTGCACAGCTTTCCTCTCTTGTCTGTCTTTGCTGCCTGCAGCTAAGCTGTTCTGCTGTGGTTCCCGAGGCTCGACTCCTCAGGCCTCTCATCAGCTTTGTCGTCATTGCTTCCTTGCTTCCGACTGCCAGATCTTGAACTTGGGCCCTGCCCTGACAAATGGCTGTGGTTTTCTGAGTGTACGTGACTGCCTGTCACAGTGCGGGCCCTGAACCTGCAGCTTCGGTGTCACCCAGCAGTCTGAGAGATGCAGGTTCTCAGGCCCCACCCAGTTCAGTTCAGTCACTCAGTCATGTCTGACTCTTTGTGACCCCATGAATTGCACCATGCCAGGATTCCTTGTCCATCACCAACTCCCAGATTTCACTCAAACTCATGTCCATCAAGTTGGTGATGTCATCCAGCCATCTCATCCTCTGTCATCCCCTTCTCCTCCTGCCCCCAATCCCTCCCAGCATCAGAGTCTTTTCCAATGAGTCAACTCTTCGCATGAGGTGGCCAAAGTATTGGACTTTCAGCTTTAGCATCAGTCCTTCCAAAGAACACCTAGGAGTGATCTCCTTTAGAATGGACTGGTTGGATCTCCTTGCAGTCCAAGGGACTCTCAAGAGTCTTCTCCAACACCACAGTTCAAAAGCATTGATTCTTCCGTGCTCAGCTTTCTCCACAGTCCAACTCTCACATCCATACATGACCATGGGAAAAACCATAGCCTTAACTAGATGGACCTTTGTTGGCAAAGTAGTGTCTCTGCTTTTGAATATACTCTCTAGGTTGGTCATAACTTTCCTTCCAAGGAGTAATTTCATGGCTGCAGTCACCATCTGCAGTGATTTTGGAGACCCCAGAAATAAACTCTGACACTGTTTCCCCATCTATTTCCCATGAAGTGATGTGACCAGATGCCATGATCTTAGTTTTCTGAATGTTGAGCTTTAAGCCAACTTTTTCACTCTCCACTTTCACTTTCATCAAGAGGCTTTTTAGTTCCTCTTCACTTTCTGCCATAAGGGTGGTGTCATCAGCATATCTGAGATTATTGATATTTCTCCTGGCAATCTTGATTCTAGCTTGTGCTTCTTCCAGCCTAGCATTTCTCATGATGTACTCTGCATATAAGTTAAATAAGCAGGGTGACAATATACAGCCTTGACATACTCCTTTTCCTATTTGGAATCATTGTGTTGTTCCATGTCCAATTCTAACTGTCACTTCCTGACCTGCATACAGGTTTCTCAAGAGGCAGGTCAGGTGGTCTGGTATTCCCATCTCTTTCAGAATTGTCCACAGTTTATTGTGATCCACACATTCCTCTTCACTTTCTGCCATAAAGGTGGTATCATCTGCATATCTGAGGTTATTGATATTTCTCCTGGCAATCTTGATTCTAGCTTGTGTTTCTTCCAGTCCAGCATTTCTCATGATGTACTCTACACAGAAGTTGAATAAGCAGAGTGACAATAGATAGCCTTGACATACTCCTTTTCCTACTTGGAACCAGTCTGTTCCATGTCCAGTTCTAACTGTTGCTTCCTGACTTGCATACAGATTTCTCAAGAGCTAGGTCAGGTAGTCTGGTATTCCCATCTCTCTCAGAATTTTCCACAGCTTATTGTGATCCACACAGTCAAAGGCTTTAGCATAGTCAATAAAGCAGAAATAGATATTTTTCTGGAACTCTCTTGCTTTTTCCATGATCCAGTGGATGTTGGCAATTTGATCTCTTGTTCCTCTACTTTCTAGAATACTGTGAAGTAGAAGCAAATTACTCCATAGAAAAGATTACAAAGAAATTGTTTTATCTTGAGTTTGCTTCTTAGACAGGCTATGAAAGATGTTTTTCATAACTATTCATTAATACAGAGGACTATGTAGGTATGCTTGAAATTGTCTACAAAATTTAAAATGAAATAAATGGAAGGAAAGCTATGACAAACCATTGTAGTGTATTAAAAAGCAGACATCACTTAGTCAACAAGGGTCTGTATAGTCAAAGCTATGGTTTTTCCAGTCACATACGGATGCGAGAGTTGGACCGAAATGAAAGCAGAGTGCCAAAGAACTGATTCTTTTGAAATGTAATGTCGGAGAAGACTCTTGAGAGTCCCTTGGACTGCAAGGAGATCCAATCAATCAATCTTAAAGGAAATCAGTTCTGAATATTCATTGGAAGGACATATGCTGAAGCTCCAAATTTTGATCACACGATGTGAAGAACTGACTCATTGGTAAAGACCCAGCTGCTGCGAAAGATTGAAAGCAAAAGGAGAAAGGGTGGTTTCAGATGGTTGAATAGCTTCACTGACTCAATGGACATGACTGAGCAAACTCTGTGAGATAGTGAAGGAAATGGAATGCTGCAGTCCATATTGTCACAAAGCATGAGGCATGACTTAGTGACTGAACAATAACATTTGTACCAACATACAAAAAATCAATAATTGATTATAAAAGGGAGAAAAAAGTCCTAATGTTTGACCTGTATGACATCTATTCTTTTTTTTTTTTGATTGGAGTGTAGCTGATTTGCAATGTTATGTTAGTTTCAGGTTTATAGCAAAATGAATCAGTTATACATATACATATGTTGACCCTTTTTTAGATCCTTTTTCCCATATAGGTCATTACAGAGTACTGTGTAGAGTTCCCTGTGCCATCAGTAAGTCTTTATAATATATCTATCTTATGTATAATACTGTGTATATGTCAATCCCAATCTCCCAATTTATCCCTACCCTCTTTCCCTTCCTTTCTTAATAAAAATTCTTAGCAAACTAGCAAGTAAAGAAAAGGTCCTCAATCTCATAAAAATTTTCTCTGAAACAGAAAACTTGATTCTTAATGATGAAATATCAAAGTATTTCCCTGAGAAAAGAAAAGAAACTTGCCAATTCTCACAGCTTTTATTAACAATGTACTTGGGATCTGAATCAGTAAAAGAAATCCCCATTATGACTTTGACTTAGGTAATGATAGCTTAAGTGAAACACATGTATTCTTATACAGCTAAATAAATAAATATGAAGAATGAAGATTAAGAGATAAAAATTATATTATTTAAAGATTGCATTATCCTATGCATTAAAATATAAAAGGAATGTCCAAGAAAACCACTCAAATTAATATATCTATCAAAGTAAATGACAGCAAGTCATATTTTTCTTCCACTTTTATTGATATGTATTTGACATAAGCACTGTATATTTTAAGGTATACAGAAGATTTTAAGGCAATGACAGAGGATGAGATGGTTGGATGGCAACACCGATTGGATGAACATGAGTTTGAACAAGTTCCAGAAGCTGGTATTGGACAGGGAGGCCTGGCATGCTGCCGTCCATAGAGTTGCAAAGAGTTGGACAAATTGAGGGACTGAACTGAGCTAATATAGCATAATGATTTGACTTACATACATCATGAAATTATTACTGCAATAAATTTATTGGACATCTATCATTCCATATAGATAAAAAATTAAGTATGAAAAAATATAGTTTCTTTTTATCGAGAGCTCAAACCTTACAATCTTAACTTTCATATGTAACATACAGTGTTAGTCACGTTTATGATGATGTATATTGTATAATATATTTTGTTGTTGTACTCATTTATCTTATAATTGGAAGTTTCTAAATTTTTACTATCTTCCTTTAATCTCCCATCCTCTCACCTCCGTTAATCACAAGTATGATCTCTTTTTCTATGCGTTTGTTTTAAAAGTATAATAAACCTAAAACACTATGTTAGTTTCTGTTATAAAACAGTGATCGGATATTGCTATACATTTCAAAATGGTCACATGATAAGTTTGGTTACCATATGTCACCATACAAAGTTATTACATAGATATTGACTACACTCATCATGGGTACATTTCATACTCACAACTCACTTCATTTTTTTGCAATTGAAAATTGTACCTCCTTTGATGAAACTGGAGACTATTATCCATAGTGAAGTAAGTTAGAAAGAGAAATATTAATATAGTATGTTAAAAGATATATATATGGAACTTAAAAAGACGTTAACTAGGATTTTATATGCAAGGCAACAAAAGAGACACATACTTTTAAACTCTGTGGGAGAAGGCAAAGGTAGGGTGATTTGAGAAAATAGCATTGAAACATGTATATTACCATATTTAAAATAAATGACCATTGAACAATGCATGAAGCAGAGCACTCAAAGCAGGTGTTCTGGGACAATCCAGAGGGATGGGGTGGGAGAGCAGTCGGAGGGGTGTTCAGAATGGGGAGACACATGTGAGTCCATGGGTGATTCATGTTGGTGTATGGCAAAAGCTACCATAATACTGTAAAGACATTATCCTCCAATCAAAATTAATTAATTAATTTAAAAAATCTATCTCTTAATCTATTGTGAATTTATTTTGAAAATGCATTTGTAGTTCTTCATATAAGCAGCAAACCTTTATAAAACAATTTATACAGACTATGTGCTTCAGTCTTGTCTGACTCTCTTTCAACCTATGGACGGTAGCCCACTAGAATTCTCTGTCTGTGGGATTCTCCAGGCAAGAATACTGGAGTGTGTTGCTATGCCCTTCTCCGGGGGATCTTCCCCACCCAAGGATCAACCCACAACTCCTACCTCTCCTGCATATCAGCAGCATTATTATACATCTAAGAATAAATTAAATACTGAAGACTTCTATGAAGGATTAAAATAGCCACAAATTAGTTGATTCTTTTCTCACTTAAGTGAGTTCATGTCTCTTCTCCATCACCTTGGGTGACTGCTTTGACCAATGTAAAATGGTAGAAATAACACTTTTATCAGTTTCTAGACTTAGGTCTTAAAGACTGGTAACTTTTAATTCTTGTCTCATGGAATACTTGCTCTTGGAAACTAGCTATCATGCTGAGAGAAATACCAAGCATGCCAGTGGAGGGGCCCAACCACACTCTCAGCTGATAGACATCAACAACTAGAAAGCAGTGTGATCAAGCTACTTTGGAATTGGCCCAGATAAGGCTACCTTGAGGAACAGCAAGCTCACTTTACAACTTCAACTCAATTCAGTTGCTCAGGTGTGTCTGACTCTTTGTGACCCCATGGACTGCTGCAAGTCAGGCTTCCATGTCCATCACCAATGCCCAGAGCTTACTCAAATTCATATTCATCAAGTTAGTGATGCCATTCAGCCACCTCATCTTCTGTTGCCCCTTCCTCTCTTACCTTCAACTTTCCCAGCATCAGGGTCAGTCCAATGAGTCAGTTCTATGTATCAGGTAGCAAAATATTGGAGTTTCAGCTTCAGCATCAGTCCTTCCAATGAATATTTGGGACTGATATTTTTTAAGATGGACGGGTTGGATCTCCTTGAAGTCCAAGGGACTCTTAAGAGTCTTCTCCAACACTACAGTTCAAAAGCATCAATTCTTTAGTGTTCATCTTTCTTTATAGTCCAAATATCACATCCATGCATGACTACTGGCAAAAACATAGCTGTGGCTAGACGGACTATTATTGGCAAAGTAATGATTCTGCTTTTTAATATACTGTCTAGGTTGGTTATAACTTTTATTCCAAGGTGCAAGTGTCTTTTAATTTCATGGCTAAAGTCAACATCTGCAGTGATTTTGGAGCCCCGCCCCTCCAAATAAAATCCATCACTGTTTCTATTGCTTCTCTTCTATTTGCCATGAAGTGATGGGACAAGATGCCATGATCTTAGTTTTCAGAATGTTGAGTTTTAAGCCAACTTTTTCAGTCCCCTCTTTCACTTTCACCAACAGGCTCTTTAGTTCTTCACTTTATGCCATAAGTGTGGTGTGTCTGCATATCTGAGATTATTGATATTCATCCTGGTGATCTTGATTCCAGCTTGTACTTCATACAGCCCAGCATGATATAATCTGCAAATGTTATATAAGCAGGGTGATAATATGCTGCCTTGATGTATTCCTTTTTCTATATGGAACCAGTTTTTTTGTTCCATGTCCAGTTTTAACTGTTGCTTCCTGACCTGCATATAGGTTCCTCAGGAAACAAGTAAGGTGATCTGGTATTCTCATCTCTTTAAGAAGAGGATACTAATAGATGGAGAAATATACCATGTTCATGGATCAGAAGAATCAATATAGTGAGAATGAGTATACTACCCAAAGCAATCTACAAATTCAATGCAATTCCTATCAAGCTACCAGCAGTATTTTTCACAGAACTAGAACAAATAATTTCAAGATTTATATGGAAATATCAAAAACAAAACAAAACAAAACAACAACAAAAAAAAAAAACAACCTCAAATAGCCAAAGAAATCTTGAGAAAGAAAAATGGAACTGGAGGAATCAGCTTTCCTGACTTCCGGCTCTACTACAAAGCCACTGTCATCAATACAGTATGGTACTTGCATAAAGACAGAAACATAAATCAATGAAACAAAATGGAAATCCCAGAGATAAATCCACACACCTATGGACACCTTATCTTCGACAAAATTTTTTTTTTTTCCTAACTGAAACTTTTGCACTCTTTGAGTTAGGGATATAGTTCTTATTCTTAAAAATAAGGGTATGACGTAACTTTAACACTCTTTTAAAATGATCGAAATGGAGTTGGGTTGCTTTCTAACTTAGTGGAGAAGACTCCTTTCCCTTCTTCCTGTCCATGATTCCTTGGCTTGTGAAAAGAACAAACGTTCCCCAGATGAGCATGTAGACCCTCAGAAAGCAGCACACAGCATCACTTCCATCTCAGGCTCCAGGGCAGGTGAGTGCACCTCTGTTCCCCGACGCTGACCACCGGGGCTCTGGTGTCTGGACTTCTGCTTCCGGGCCCACTGAGTTGGTGGAGCAGCTGAAAGGTGTGTCACATCTACAGCTACAGGGAACACTAGGACATCTGTATTTGAAATGGTGCGTTTGTGTTTGTCCTGCAGAATCCAGACTCTGCAGTCAGCATCTGATGGCATTATAACTTATAATGCCAAGCTTAACATTGCTTTTGTTTGTTTGGGGCCAGTTATGCTCAGAGACTGAGACTGAACCCCGGTTTGTTGTGGGAATTATGATTTATAGTATTTTACAAGCCAATAACATGCAGGATGTCAACTGGAAGAAAAAAGCACAACCTGAAAGTTGAGAAATGCATTTTATTTGGCAGACTTTCTGAGGACTTCATATCCTGAGAGGCAACCTCTCAGATAGCTCTGAGGGTCTGAAGAGGTAAGGGAAGGAGCCAGGATATATAGGGGTTTGTTTTGTTTTGTTTTAGCAGTGACCAAGTAGTTGGGACATCAAAAGATTACTGTTCATTAGAGAAAACCAGATGTCTCACATTAAGGAATTTCGCTCGTTTCTATGTGTGAGAGGCTGCAAGAGTCTGGGTCCATTGAAGTCATTCCTTTGATATGCACCTTAGCTCTCTAGGGCCAGTGTCCTGGGCTTTTCCGTCCCCAGTGATGAGGGCGGCTGCAGGGGCCGAGGGCCTGGCAGCGGGCAGGCCATGTGTCTCCATCCTGAGTTCCCTCAGGGCTCGCCTTCAGAGGAGGCTGTAGCGGCAAGGTCCTCTGTTTACTAATACGGCAGGCAGCATTGTTCATTCACTAGGATCACAACTCTTAATAAGCCAAGAAAGAAATAACATGCACCACACCAATGACAGATTGATTGCATTCCTGTTCCAGGCAATGGGGAGTTGAAAGACGTCCAGATTTAGTTGAGCTGGAGCTTTCTAAAAGGTGGTTCTCATGTAGATCATCTTTTGAACCAAAAGCTGCTAGTTTGGGTTCCTTGCTGCTGGGGCACCTAGCTTATGGGCAGTTGGCACCAGCATTGCCAGGTTGGGTGAACTGCTCCAAAGGTTATTATTCCAGGAACCATTACTTGGCTGGCACCGCTGCCCGTGTACGAGGAGTAGCCTTGCCAAGGTAGGAACAGATGTCCCTTCTCTGCCTGAGGCTAGTGCGTGGTTTAACACCTCTGCAACCAAGAGTAGCCCGGGCGTGGCAGGAGCAAGCATCTCAAGTGCTTTGTAGAGCTATTCAGATCAGCAAAGAGGAGCCTTGCTCAGGTCGAACACTCTTGAGTTGCTGGCCAACCTCCTGGTATTCGGGCCATCAGGCAATAGCCACCAAGCCGTTACTATGGTGCCAGTGACGTGATGGTCCTCGCCACTTCAGGTTTTAAGAGTTGGATTTAAAAAGTCCTAATAACCAACTTGCAAGCCATTTCATCAAAACAGGCCCTTCAAACAAGTTCCAACCACAAACAACTTTTGTCTGAAACCAGCCTTCACAGCATAGATTTGAAATCATAAGTCAGAACGAAACAGATTGTTATTTAAATGCCTGCTGTTGAGTGTCTGGTATGTATCACATTGTGTAGGCACTTAACACGCGGTGATCCCATGGCTCATGGTAGGTATGGAGCCCCTGCCATCTCATTATACTGAGATGTGCCTCATTCTATAATTTTTGCAAGTATAATCTTTGTTAAAAACTATAGTCAACAGTAGACCCTGAGGTGTTATTGTGCATGACATTCTTTTTTTCTTTTTTTTCCTCTTAATGCAAAGAACCAGCTGGGCGTCCATGGTATAAAATTCATCAGCTACAGATGTAATCATCTGTGGTTGGAGAGGCCAGTGTGTTCCTGGTTGGGTTGTCGCTTTGTTTAGAATTAAGAGGCTTATAAAGGAAGCCATAGAAACCCTGAGTTCCCCAATTGCCGCAGTACAGGAAACAGGGCTGTTAGTCAGCATCCCTTGTCCTGACCGGATTGTTTAAGATATAATTTCAAGACAATTGGAAAACACCACACGGCTCAATTATGTGGTTATTCAACATCAGGCTCACTCGTATTAAGGTTTGCTTTGGGGATAATTATGCGGAGAACGTTTCTGCAACTTTGATGAAATTTCACCGAATTATGAGGATGTTGGGCCCCAACCTGATTATGTAACAGAGATCATGTGAGGAGGAAAAAGTAGCTCTCTTCTGAGCAGCTGGTCTGCTTGAGTTTGTTGGCAGCTGGCTGCAGGATCATGCTGGGAGCGCCACTAACCCTGGTTAAGTTAGTGAGTCCCCGGCGCCGGGCACAGCTGCCCAGGTGCGAGCGGCGTGAAGATCAGACCTGCCGTCGCCACCCCAGCCCGTGGCACTTGCGTTCGGAGGCTCCTGCTGAAGTCACGTCCGGTTTTTTCCTGTCCAGGGTCGCGGCATGCTTTGCTCTCAGTTTTAGCTGCTCTGAGCACCTCCCTGAGTGTCGCACATGTGGCCTCTGAGTGGCTCAGATTTTGTGGAACCTGTACAGTTGTCCCTTTGGTGTCCGCAGGGAATTGGTTTCAGACTGGCATGTGAAAACCTGAGGACACGTAAGTCCCTTCTATATAGTGGCGTAGTATTTGCATATAGCCTGTGACATGATTTAGTGTGCTTGAAATCATCTCTCGATTACTTATAACCACGGTCCCCAAGCCCCGGGCCCTGGGTCAATAACTGGTCTGTGGCCTGTTAGAGACAGGGCTGCACAGCACAAAGTGGGCTGTCGGCAAGCGGAGCTTCATCCTATTGACAGCCGCTCCCCGCCGCTCTCATACCCCTGAGCTCCGCCTCCCGTCAGATCAGCAGTGGTGTTAGATTCCCAGAGGAGCTTGAGCCCTACTGATCTGTGCGTGTGAGGGATATAGCCTGTGTGCCCCTTATGAGCATCTAATGTCTGATTATCTGAATCTGCATTATGGTGAGTTGTATACTTATTTCTTTATATATCGCAATGTGATAATAGAAATAAAGTGTACAGTGTACCTGAATCATCCCAAAGCCATCCCCCCTCTAGTTTGTCTTCCACGAAACTGGTCCCTGGTGTCAAAAGGTCGGGGACCACTGACTTGCAACACCTAATCACCTAATGCAGTGTAAATGCGTTAATAGTTACAAATGTGACATAAATGTTGTGTTAACTAGGTGTGATCTCACGCGTGACAAATTCAAGTCTTGCTTTCCCCAACTTTTGGAATGTTTTGTGTTCCTGAAGAGTTTTAATCAGTGGCTGGTTGGATCCGAGGGCAAGGAACCTTGGATCCGGAGGGTTCACTGTATTCTAAATCTGACCATCTGAAACACACTCTGAGGTTCCCCCCAAAACTTGCTCTTCTGGCCCAGGCGGGCCTGACCCTCTGAGGACTTCCCGAGAGGAATGGCATTCTGCGCCACTCCCTGGGGTGCTGAGTCACCCTCTGTGGGGCAGGGACGGCATATTTTCTGAAAGCTCTCCAGGTAGCTCTGATGTGCACCTCCCACTAAGCCATACTGGAAATGGTTCTATTGTATCTTCAAAAAAATTTGTATAACCCACCTGAAATTCTTCGACAAGAACTAAATAATAAATTTGACATGTGAAATTCAAGGCATTTAAGGCATTATGGAACACGTTTGTTGTCTTTTGATAACTTTTGGTATTACTCAGAAAATGCGCCCCTTCTTCTGATGACATTTTCCTTGGAAAGGGCATGGTGGAGGTGGTGGGTGGGTGGAATTTCGTAAGTGACAACAAGTTCCCATCTATTGCCAGTCCCAGGAGTCTTTTTTGATGATTTTTTGATATTTCCGGTCCACATCTACAAAAGAATGGAGGTTTTCTTGGGGCTTCTGAAGTAGGATTAGCTTCTGAAATACCCAAGGACACCCTTCTGTCCTGTGTGTATCTCTGCACAGCTTTCCTCTCTTGTCTGTCTTTGCTGCCTGCAGCTAAGCTGTTCTGCTGTGGTTCCCGAGGCTCGACTCCTCAGGCCTCTCATCAGCTTTGTCGTCATTGCTTCCTTGCTTCCGACTGCCAGATCTTGAACTTGGGCCCTGCCCTGACAAATGGCTGTGGTTTTCTGAGTGTACGTGACTGCCTGTCACAGTGCGGGCCCTGAACCTGCAGCTTCGGTGTCACCCAGCAGTCTGAGAGATGCAGGTTCTCAGGCCCCACCCAGTTCAGTTCAGTCACTCAGTCATGTCTGACTCTTTGTGACCCCATGAATTGCACCATGCCAGGATTCCTTGTCCATCACCAACTCCCAGATTTCACTCAAACTCATGTCCATCAAGTTGGTGATGTCATCCAGCCATCTCATCCTCTGTCATCCCCTTCTCCTCCTGCCCCCAATCCCTCCCAGCATCAGAGTCTTTTCCAATGAGTCAACTCTTCGCATGAGGTGGCCAAAGTATTGGACTTTCAGCTTTAGCATCAGTCCTTCCAAAGAACACCTAGGAGTGATCTCCTTTAGAATGGACTGGTTGGATCTCCTTGCAGTCCAAGGGACTCTCAAGAGTCTTCTCCAACACCACAGTTCAAAAGCATTGATTCTTCCGTGCTCAGCTTTCTCCACAGTCCAACTCTCACATCCATACATGACCATGGGAAAAACCATAGCCTTAACTAGATGGACCTTTGTTGGCAAAGTAGTGTCTCTGCTTTTGAATATACTCTCTAGGTTGGTCATAACTTTCCTTCCAAGGAGTAATTTCATGGCTGCAGTCACCATCTGCAGTGATTTTGGAGACCCCAGAAATAAACTCTGACACTGTTTCCCCATCTATTTCCCATGAAGTGATGTGACCAGATGCCATGATCTTAGTTTTCTGAATGTTGAGCTTTAAGCCAACTTTTTCACTCTCCACTTTCACTTTCATCAAGAGGCTTTTTAGTTCCTCTTCACTTTCTGCCATAAGGGTGGTGTCATCAGCATATCTGAGATTATTGATATTTCTCCTGGCAATCTTGATTCTAGCTTGTGCTTCTTCCAGCCTAGCATTTCTCATGATGTACTCTGCATATAAGTTAAATAAGCAGGGTGACAATATACAGCCTTGACATACTCCTTTTCCTATTTGGAATCATTGTGTTGTTCCATGTCCAATTCTAACTGTCACTTCCTGACCTGCATACAGGTTTCTCAAGAGGCAGGTCAGGTGGTCTGGTATTCCCATCTCTTTCAGAATTGTCCACAGTTTATTGTGATCCACACCGCCAAAGGCTTTGGCATAGTCTATAAAGCAGAAAGCGATGTTTTTCTGGAACTGTCTTGCTTTTTTGATAATCCAGTAGATGTTGGCAATTTGATCTCTGGTTCCTCTGCTGTTTCTAAAACCAGCTTGAACATCTGGAAGTTCACAGTTCAGGTATTGCTGAAGCCTGGCTTGGAGGATTTTGAGCATTACTTTACTAGCATGTGAGATGAATGCAACTGTGCGGTAGTTTGAGCATTCTTTGGCATTGCCTTTCTTGGAATTGGAATGAAAACTGACCCTTTCCAGTCCTGTGGCCACTGCTGAGTTTTCCAAATTTGCTGGCATATTGAGTGCAGCATTTTCACAGCAGCATCTTTCAGGATTTGAAGTAGCTCAACTGGAATTTCATCACCTCCACTACTTTGTTCGTAGTGATGCTTTCTAAGGCTGATTGACTTCACATTCCAAGATGTCTGGCTTTAGGTGAGTGATCACACCATCGTGATTATCTGCGTCGTGAAGATCTTTTTTGTACAGTTCTGTGTATTCTTGCCACCTCTTCTTAATATCTTCTGCTTCTGTTAGGTCCAGACCATTTCTGTCCTTTATCAAGCCCATCTTTGCATGAAATGTTCCCTTGGTATCTCTAATTTTCTTGAAGAGATCTCTAGCCTTTCCCATTCTGTTCTTTTCCTCTATTTTTTTGCACTGGTCGCTGAGGAAGGCTCTCTTATCTCTTCTTGCTCTTCTTTGGAACTCTGCATTCAGATGCTTATATCTTTCCTTTTCTCCTTTGCTTTTCACGTCTCTTCTTTTCACAGCTATTTGTAAGGTCTCCCCAGACAACCATTTGCTTTTTTGCATTTCTTTTCCATGGGGATGATCTTTATCCCTGTCTCCTGTATAATGTCAGGAACCTGCTTCCATAGTTCATCAGGCACTCTGTCTATCAGATCTAGTCCCTTAAAGCTATTTCTCACTTCCACTGTATAATCATAAGGGATTTGATTTAGGCCCCACCCAGACCTGCTTAAATCCTTGTCTGCATCTTAATAGTCCCTTGGACTGAAAGGAGATCCAACCAGTCCATCCTAAAACCAGTTCATCCTAAAGGAGATCCATCCTGGGTGTTCATTGGAAGGACTGATGCTGAAGGTGAAACTCTAATACTTTGACCACCTGATGCAAAGAGCTGACTCATTGGAAAAGACCCTGATGCTGGGAGGGATTGGGGGCAGGAGGAGAAGGGGACGACAGAGGATGAGATGGTTGGATGGCATCACTGACTCGATAGACGTGGGTTTGGGTGGACTCTGGGAATTGGTGATAGACAGGGAGGCCTGGCATGCAGTGGTTAATGGCGTCGCAAAGTTGGACACGACTGAGCAACTGAACTGAACTGAGCATCTTAAGAAGACCTCCAGGTGATGTGTGTGTGTGTGGCAGTGTGAGGGCCCTGGTCGACAGCACTCCAGTTCACAGCGGAGCTTGGGGTCCACTCTGCATTCTAATCGAAGCCTCCACTCTCACCCCATCCTTTTCTCCTGCCTGTTTCCACCTTCCCATGTTTGTCTATTAAGTTGTACTATTTTTTTTTCCCAGGCTATAATCTTGGCTTCAGTTTTCATTTTGTTCATTGATTCATTCAGATCAACTGCTCCCAGAGCTAGGTGTTGGGAGATGCAGTGAGCAAGGCCAGACCTGGTTCCTGCCCTCATGAAGCTCAGCTTCTAGTGGCAGAAGCAGATATTAAATTCATCATCATTTATAAATGTGAAATTACGATGAGCAGTGTAGAGAGCCTATAACAAATATGTGAGTCATTAGGAACGCCAGGGAAGGCTTCCCTGAGGAGGTGATCTTCATGGTAAACACTGAGGCCCAAGTAGGAGTTAACAAGGTGAAGAGGAGCAGAAAGAGCTTCCCAGGCAGAAGCAATAGCACATGCAGAGGCCTGGCTCGTCAGAGAAAGCCTGCAGAAAATTAACTTATAAACGGATATTAAATTGCTCTTTAAGTCCTTCGTCTTTATCTGCTTTTCCACCCAGTCTTGTCAGATTTACACCTCTGTTCCTAAGTCAAGGAGCTGGCCTGGATGCGCATGCCTCCCGCTTGCACAAAGTGGCCGTGTCCTAGGTTGCATATGGCTTTATCCTTGTTAGTCTAACATTTCATGATTGCATTCACTGGTAAGGCCACTTTCCTTACTGTTCCCTGACTATACCATGCTCAGATTGCACACTGCTCTCTAATTCCCTCTTCATTCATGTTGTCAAAAAGTAAGCTCTGTTGAAATATGCATCAAATAAAAGCACAAATCATAATAATGTTTGATGCATTTTTACAGAGTACACCAGTGGTATTAGCACCCCATTCAAGAAGTAGACTATACACACCCCAGAAGACCCCCATCCATCCCCTCGGTCACTGCACCCAGAGGTAACTGTGTCCTGTCTTCTATCGATTAGTTTTGCCTAGAGCTGAACTTTGGGTAAATTGAATCATGCTAGTTCACTTTCACTTTTCACTTTCATGCATTGGAGAAGGAAATGGCAACCCACTCCAGTGTTCTTGCCTGGAGAATCCCAGGGCTGGGGGAGCCTGGTGGACTGCCGTCTGTGGGGTCGCACAGAGTCGGACACGACTGAAGCGACTTAGCAGCAGCAGCAGGTCATCTATTGAGTCTGGCTGCTTTTGCTCAACACAACACTGGAAGTCCTACCGTGTGTCACGGGAGTTCATCTATTTTCCTTGCTGTATAGTCTGTGCATGGTGTGACTCTCCTACAGTTTATCCATTCTAGTCGGCCTTTTCCAGTGTGGAGCTATTATGAAGTCTTATGCATGTCTTTTAGCAGATAAGTGTATACTTTTCTTTTGGAAATACGCCTAGGAGTGGAATTATTTCACAGAATATGCATATGTTCAGCTCTAGTAGATACTGCCAAACAGTTTTCCAGCTGCACTAATTTCCATCCTCACTCACAGTGCCCGAGAGTTCCAGTTGCTCCTCACTGTGGCCAACCCTTGGTCTTGTCAGATTCCCTGGTAGCCATTCTGGTGGGTGTGTGGTACTGTTGCTTCGAGGTTTCACTTTGCATTTCTTTGACAACTGATATTCCCATTTTTTACCTACTTGTTTTTTCTGTTTTTGATTTGTAGGAGCTCTTTGTATATTCTTTGTAGTTATTTATTACAGATATCTCTGTGGGTTGCATTTTTAAAAAATGCCTCTTAATGAATAGACATTCTTAATGTAGTCTAATTGATCAATAAATGTCTTCATGTTTTAAATAATTTCTGTACCACATTTAGTTCTGTGGTGCAAAAAAAAAATCTTAGGGGTAGAATACACAAATATATAAAGTAGTAAAACATAAAAAATTATAGGCATGGAAAATATGAATTAGAAGATTTAGACTAGAGAGATAATAAGACACAAATAAGCCATGTAATTCTCTGAATGTGTTATAGTTGAGCAATAAATATTGTCTAAAGCAGCTTAGAAGTCAAAACTCAAAGGGAACGTGGTTTGTTATCCAACTCACATTTATCTGAGGTCTTCAGATGGTTTTGTGAGGATCCAGGCAGACAGGCGAGGGATGGATAGACTGAGAGATACATTCAAATGGAAATGGAAATTTGCATATTAGAGCTAACAGGCATGTCTTCTGTTACAGGTTATTCAGCGATAGTTATGACCTCCCGGTTACGTGCGTTGGGTGGAAGAATTAATAACATACGCACCTCAGAATTACCCAAAGAGAAAACGCGATCAGAAGTCATCTGTAGCGTCCGCTTTTTAGATGGCTTGGTACAGACCTTTAAAGTTAACGTAAGTTCTCCAGATTTAATTTTTTCTGAATAAATGCCCCTAAGAAATATTTTTTCACCTCTTGGTTTATAAAATGAGAATTATTTTAAAATGAAAGCTTGATATCTCCGACCTTGCATGTTGAGCTTGAACTAGAGATGCCCATGAAACCTTTGCCCACGTTCTTGTCCCTGCCTGACAGGGCTTTCCCTCTCTTACTTGTAAACTGTGTGAGTCTCAGATGTCCCTGCTTCTGCGGCACCTTTGCCCGCCTGCACCCTCCAGTAATGGTGCCCTGCGTACGCCTTCTTAGAGCCCGTGTCTCGTTGCATGAATAGTAGTTACAGCTGTCAGGTTGTATGCCACTCTTCAAGCTTCTGAGCTCTGTCGAAGAGCAGCCGTGTCATTTTCACTGTGCTTGCCACACGGCAGGGCTCATGAGTTGTGCAGATGGTAAATAGTGGGTCCTCTCTGGAGGGTGGCGAGGTGGTTAGCTACCCAGATGGCAGGCCTTGGAGACGGCCTGGCTTCTCCCACCTCAAGCCTGCGGCAGAAGCAGGGCTAGAAATGAGGTCTCTAGTCCTACATCAGCAGTGTGATGCCTAACCAGAAGCCTCCCCGGCCGCCTCACCCCACCCCACTCACCACCTGGGTTTTTGTGACCTTTGCCTGTCTCTCCCACTCTCTGGCCAGTCCTAAAGGGGTCATCTCCGGTCCCAGACTGGCTGCCGGCAACTGCCCCAGCCTGGAAAATTCAGTGTGCAAGGGAAGGCATCAGAAAGAGGAGAGAGGGTATGGGAGAACCACTGGGGGATGATAGGAGGCCACAAGAATTTAAAGGGTAACAAAAACCGGTCCCTTCTGAAATGCCCTCACCCCATGAGTCTGCTTCCTGCTGACCCCAGGTCAGTGTGGACCTGAGCAGGCAAGAGAAGAGAGTGGTGTATATGAAGTCACCACACAGTGGGTGCTCTCTGAAGGCCCCACAGGTCTCTCTCGGTTGCTATAAACTGACAGCTCAGCTTAGACTTGGCCCCTCTGTTAAAATTTACATTGTCCTGAAGCTGTTCCCTAGCCATATATCTTCTTCCTGACAAGAATGTGAATGTTTATTCAGCACGTGTTTACTGAGCACCTACTCTGTGCCAGGCCCTGTTCTGGGTACAGAGAATACAACAGTGAGCAGAACAGAACAAAATCTGGGTCCTTTTAAAGCTTACCACCCAGAGGGAGGAAAGGGACCATAAGCAAATGTGTGTTATGTCAGGTGATGTTATGTACTTAGAAGAAAACGCTGGATAACAAGGGTGGAGAGTTCAGGGCAGGGCAAAGGGTGGAGCTGTCATTTGTCATTTTTACAGATTAGGGAAGACCTCACTTGTAAGATGACATTTCAGAGATGACCTAAAGGAAGAAAGGGAGGAACCCTGTGCTGCTCTGGAGGAAGCACATTCCGGTAGAAGCAGCAGAGCCAAGGCCCCGAGGCGGGGTTCCCTTAGTGTGGCTACGGAACAGGCTGGACGCCAGTGTGTCTGGAGTGTAATGAGCGAGGAGGAGGGGAGCCAGAGATGAGGTCAGAGCTGACAGGTGATAGGTGGCTTAGTTTTTCTTCTAATGCATGCGTGCGTGCGTGCTCAGTCGTGTCTGACTCTGCGACCCCCTGCCAGGCTCCTCTGTCCATGGGATTCTCCAGGCAAAAAATACTGGAGCAGGCTGCCATGCCCTCCTCCAGGAGATCTCCCCAACCCAGGGAGCAAACCCATATCTCCTGCATCTCATGCAGGCAACTCTTTACCACTGCGCCACTTTAGAAGCCCTAATAGCCATTTCAAAAGATTTTTTTTTAATATCATAAAATGTTTTTATGAACAAATGAGCTGGCGAATACACATCCACCAGCGTGCTTTTTGACAAAATGTCCCTTCCTCCCACATCAAGGTGGACACAGGACTGGAGGAATGAATACGGCAGATGGTACAGATAGAAGAAAAAAAAATCAGTAAGGATGGAATATGTATAACATTGTGCTTATTTTCCCATGTCACAACGAAACATTTGGGTGCAAACAGTTAATTTTTCCTCTTTCCCACTTAACTCTGGAGAAGAAAAAGACAACTTTTTCTATAATAAAATAGGTACAGTTTTGGTGGGTTTTTTTTTTTTTTCTTCACTTTTTTAATGTAACTTTTTTCCTCTTAAGGGGCCAGGGGGATTGTGAAGAGCCCTGTAGGTCAGGCTAAGCACTGGCTGTGTTCTGAATGAAGCAAAGAGTGTTGAAGGGTGTTGTAGGGCAGAGACCTGATGTGATCTGACTCAGGCCTCACTCAGGGTGCTCTATTGTCTGGGAGGTGGGGGTAGGGCAAGGGCTGAGACTCACAGTCTTTGGCAGAGACCATGATCATTAGACGGGGTGGTCATTTGGCCAAGAGTAAACCAAACCTGGAAGTAACTTCAAACATGGAACCAGTGGTGATGGAAGCCTCGAGGTGATCCCCAAGGTTTTTGACCTGAGCGATGGGCAAGATGGAGTTGGAATTTATAGAAATGGGAAAGGCTGAGAGAGAAACAGGTTTGGGAGCAGAAATAACTGGTTCTGTTTTAGATGTGGTCAGTTTGAGATGCTTGTTACTTGTCTTTGTAGACACGGCAATATGTACACAAATGAGTTGAAGGAAGAGTCTAGGCTAGGATCAGCATCGCTTGAGATGAGACAGAGAAGATGACTGAGGTTCCGTGTTTAAAGCCTGGGGAGATGAGGGGCAAGCGGGAGACTGTCTGCGGAGATGAGAGGAGGCTAGAGGGAACGAGAATCCTAAGTGAGAGCATGTTTTAAGGGAGAGAGTGGTGAGGACGGCATCCACCCAGAGGCTACGCGGAGCCTCGGAACAGAGCCTGGTTCAGCGGGCGCCCGTCACCATCAGTGATGGACGTCGCCGTGACCATCACTCCGGCCTGTGCTGCTCCGCGGGCTTCCGGCAGCCTGGTCAAGGCTGACCTGTGAATACGAGGGCCTGGTTCCAGCTTAGAATCTCCATCGCTTTGCATGTTTTTGTTCCCGGGGGTCACATTCAGCTTTCTTAGCACAGGCCTCCTCATGACCAGGAGCGGGCATCCTCAGGGAAGCTGGCCTGGATGTCAGCTGTTCTCAGCTCAACCCAGAGAGCAAGGCTGTCTTGGGCAGTGACCTGATATAGCCAAGGTGACCTCTGGCGGCCTCTTCTCATCAAAAATGTGTCTTATTTTGGGTCCATTTGAAAACTGGGTGAGTTGTGCAGATACTGGAATGAGGGATGATGCGTTCCAGAGGGGAGAGAGGCAGTGCGGAGGGCACGTGCAGGCTCTGGCATCAGACCCACCTGAGTCAGGCAGTCAGACACCCGTCAGCTGGCGGCTCAAGGCATGAAGCCTTTGAGACCTCTGTCTGCTTCTCTGCACAGAAAATGTGGTGACAGCTATGTGATGTTGCTGCGCAGATTGGAGATCCTATATGAAATGTGCAGAGTACCAAGGCTGCCTCCTTGTAGATGCCCCGTAGATTACAGTGATTGATTTTGTTGTCGTTCAGTTGCCCAGTCATGGCCGAGTCTTTACAGCCCCGTGAACTGCAGCATGGCAGGCTTCCCTATCCTTCACAATCTCCCAGAGTTTGCTCAGACTCTTGTCCATTGAGTTGATGATGTGATCTAAACATCTCATCCTCTGTTTCTCCCTTCTCCTGCCTGTCTTTCCCATCATCAGGGTCTTTTCCAACAAGTCAGCTCTTTGCATCAGGTGACCAAAGTACTGGAGCTTCATCTTCAGCGTCAGTCCTTCCAATGAATATTCAGGACTGATTTCTTTTAGATTTGACTGGTTTGCTCTTGCTATCCAAGGGACTCTCAAGAGTCTTCTCTAGCACCACAGTTCACGTTAAACATAATATAAAATCATACAACTAATAACTTCAGCAAGGGCAACGGATAATTCTTGGCATTGTGAATATCTTGTAATCTGGGGAGAGACTGTCATGATTTGGAGTGTGTGGACTAGGTCATCTTTTCCAAACCACCCTGACTCCCCTGGGATGGGAGGTGACCTGGGAAGCGGAGGCAGCAGCAGGAGCCGGGGCCCCAGGGCAGGAAGGGGCCACGTTCAGGACACGGGTGTGTCTCACGTTCCCACGCTGTGGGCCAGATAATGGGAGACTGTCCTGGAGAAGCGGCTGCAGGAGGGGGTGACAGTTATCTAATTCTCCCCATCCTGGTCGTGGTGACCTGTTTTCAGGTACATCATCTGCTCTCAGGCGCTCAAAAAAGCTGCCTTTGCTGGTTCTCTACGTGGTCTATTTCTGACTCACATTGCCCTTAAGTTAAAGGGTTGGGTTCAAAGGATTCTGGAGAAGTCTGCCTGTTCAAGTAGAATTTGCAGTTTCCACCCCTGCGCCTTGCGCTGGGCCGTCCGCTCGCTGCCTTTGCTGAGTGCCTGCACCCAGAGAGAGGGCATGGTGCCCAGCCCTGTCACCCCTGCAGACCACGGTCAGGGGCTGCCTGCCCTGCCCCGCTGTGTTCACTGCGCCCCGAGTGTTCCGTGGCACTTGGCACACCGAGTCCCGGTTCCTGCTTGCACAGCTGGCCTCCCCAGGAGGGCAGGAAAGGGACGCGTGTTGTGGCTCTGTCCCCGTTCCCCAGCCCCATGCCCGCCCCTGAGCAGCAAGTGGAGAAGGTGGCTGAGCCCTGCTCTGGACGTGAAGTGGGCTGAAGGTCTCCACTGGCTTCTCACTTCAGATGGCGCAGAGCAGGGAGGCAGATAATCCTCCAGTGTCCTCTGCCAGATCCCTTTGAGAGTATTTCCAATGGCATTTGAGTATTCTTAGCTGTCTTCCTTCATGCCGTTAGAGTTTTCCTCCCTGCATACACTTGCCTGGCTTCTGAGGTGCCAACACAGACCGACGTGGATTAGCATTTTGCTGTGGATAATCCATGAGCAGGTCACGCAGAATTTACTGTCATCAGGATGTCTTAGTTTTCCGATTCAGACATTATCACTTGAGAATCTCAGCTAAGAGGAAGGAAGAAATCTTAGAAAATTAAATTAATCTCATTCTTCTAAGTCATATTTACCTTAGCCTTATTTTCCATATGTTCAGTCTTGCTTCTTGACTTGGAATTTATTAAAGCATTTCTTATTGTAGGGTAGGGCTTCCCAGATGGTGCAGTGGTAAAGAATCTGCCTGCCAGTGCAGGAAATAAAAGAGACATGGGTTTGATCCCTGGGTGGGGAAGATACCCTGGAGGAGAAAATGGCAACCCACTTCAATATTCTTGCCGGGAGAATCCCATGGACAGAGGAGCCTGGTGGGCTACCGTCCATAGGTCACAGAGAATTGGACATGACTGAGTGTATGCACGCACACACATACACAGGGTACATATGTGCATAAAGTCTCACCAGATGTTTTAATACCTTCTTATCTGCAATAAAGACTCTAGAGACCAGCTCTTAATTTGTTTTAAAATTTCATCCACTGGACGTTTTCTTTCCCAGAAACAAGACACCGGTCAAGTTCTCCTGGACATGGCTTACAACTACCTGGGTGTGACTGAGAAGGAGTATTTCGGTTTACAGCATGGTGATGACTCACTGGACTCTCCTGTGAGTACCCTCCCTCGAGGACATGCTGGGCTTCTGCAGGGGTTGGTTTTATATCTTATGTTTTCTTACCCAACAGAGATGGCTTGAAGCAAGCAAACCCATCAGGAAGCAGTTAAAAGGTGGGTGTGAGCTTCCCATTCCGCTCGAATACTAGGCGTTAGCGTATCACGGCCCGTTTCTCTCCTCCAGTTCTCAGCAGCCCTGAAACATTTGGAACCTGGATTCCAGGTGGCCCAGAGACGTGAGTAAGCTGGCTTCCTCCTGCCTGACTTCTGAGTTAGCAGAGAAACTTCCAGATCATCCCCCAGCGCTCCTTGGCAGCTGTGGGCAAGAGAGGGAAAGGTAAAGAAGGCAGCTAAGAGCAGGGAACCCACATTTCTTTTAGGAAAGAAAGGGGAAGGACGATGACCTTTTTCAGCCCAGTGTGAGAGCCAGGATGGGAAAAAATGATACACACACACATCCCACTCCCCCAAGCCCCCCCACTGCCAGTCCTTTTACGCAGCACAGTTCCATTCCCCGAACCCGAGGCATGGATAGATAGTGTCACAGATACACACGTGAGTATGTCCTCTTGCTGTAGGTTGCCTTCCAGCTAGGCGGGCTGTCCGGCTACACCTCACCCCACTCTGCCTGGCTTTCCAGTCACGCTCTCTGTTCCCCTCTATGCACTTTTTGCCCCAAACCTAGCTGACACGTAGGGCCACATACCCGCCTCTGTGCCTTCCTGGGTCTGTTCCCCCTATTGGGAATGCTCTTCCCTCCCACTTCCCTATATCCCAGTCTTGCCATTTCTCTTCAGGGCCACTCAGGTTCCATTTCCTCTAATAGAAGCCCTGCCTCCCTCTCCCCTCGCTTACATTGATCACTGTCTGCTTTGTGCCTCGGAATACCGTCTCCTTCACTCTGAGTTGCTGGCCTTTATCGTCCTTGCAAAATGGCCAGCTCTTTGCAGTTAGGGTACTTGTCACACCCCGCATGGTGCTCTGCATATAGGAGGTGGTCAGTAGATGATCGAGGGGTGGAGGCAGGTGGATCTGTACACACGAATGTGCACACTCATGATGACCCGTTCCCCACTGGCCTGGCACCAAGGCGGGAAGGAGTGGCGATCAGGGGGCCTGACTCGGATCTCATGGGTGCCCTCACCTGGACTTAGGGCCTCAGCCCTCTTTCCTCTGTGAGTTGTGTCCTTAGCATTCAGAAGTACCGGGGGAGCCGCAGAGATGCTGTGCAGGCAGCTCTGCGCCCCGATGTGATTCACAGAGGAGTGAGCTCACATGTGCGTGGACGGGTGCTGCCATCCATTCTCTTACAACTCTCTCAGCAGACAGGCTCCAGCTGAGACTCTGACAGGGCACGGGGCTAAGCTCTGGGGATGAGAGTTGGACCTTGCTCTCGAGGAGCTTACAGCCAGGTGTAGGGATGGAGACAAGGGTGGAGGCCGCTCTGGGGCAGCCCTGAGCACGTGATGCGATGCTCTGGGTGCACAGAAGAGGATGAGAAAGGCAAGGAGGCATGCTTGGGACACAGAAATGAGAAGTTACAGAGCGGGGAGGCAGGGAGGGGAGCCAGTAGGGCATCCAGACCATTGGGAAGACTTATCCATCCCCTGCCTGATGTATAGGTCGTCACCCTGCACCTAGAGCTACAGAATCACCCACTGGACCCAGGTACCTGCACAGAGGTACATTCACAGGTACACACACACCGTTAGAGACTTTGATACAAGCTGGAGATAAAGACAGGAGTTCTACTGAGATGGGAGGGTGGAGCCCAGAATGAACTACTGTAGAGGAACTCAGTGGAAGAGAGCAGGGTAGAAAAGACTTGAGTTTCAGAGAGCAAGAAGGTTCTAGAAAGGATCAGTGACTAGGTACTGAGTAATGGAGAGGCGAGAAACGGACGTGAAGAAGAGCGTAGGATCTTTCAGACAGAATCTGACCGTCTGTTACCACATCCGGCAAAAGAAATGGACAAAATCTATCCTTACAAGCAAATGGACTCTTGGCCTTGTTGCATAAAATATCTGAGTATGTTAGCTGTGTCATATTTGCCAGTATATGAATCATTTTTAGAATTCACTTTGCATTAAAAGCATGAAATATTTTCCAGGATCAAAATTAATTTTAAAATGTGGCCTTGCAGAATCAAAAGACTCAGTGCAGTTAACCGCGGTGTTGTCCTCAGCTGTGTGACCTAAGGCAGAACCCTGAGGGGCCGGGTGGCAAGCACCCTAGCCTATTCATAGTCGTGGCAGTGTTTGCATTCAAGAATGTATTGAAAATGTTTGAAAAGTATGGAGTCATTATATATGTAAGAGATTTTCTTTGTGAGTTCTGTTTAATCTGCTAAATTAAGGATTTTTAAAATTCCTAATACAGATGATGGAGTGCAGTGTTTGAACACCTCCCTAAGTTAAACATGTTACGGAAAATAGATTGTATCTCATTTTATGCTGATGTTGCAAAAGTATTTTACTCCTTATAGGCTTGGAGATTTCTGAACAATTAACTAACTCATGCACTCCTTTTGTGAAGCTTGTCCTTTTATTGATGAGAAAAGCTGTGGTCTAGTAAAAAACATGCATGACTTACGGGAGAGTAGCTGCTTACATACATTGCCTTTCTTAAAGGGAAAATTTAATTTGTTTTTGCAAAATGTTGTAGGAGGTTTCCCCTGTACCCTGCATTTTCGAGTAAGATTTTTTATACCTGATCCCAACACTCTGCAGCAAGAACAAACCAGGTAATAACATTTTTTCTTAAGTTTTCTATTTAGTGTATAAAAATTGAGTAACCACTAAAAATGTACCCTTCAATTTGTCACTGTGGTCGAATCCTTCATTTGGGTATAACTGCAGCAACAGTCATTTAAGATCCCAGTAAAAACTGGGGGACATGTCTTGAAATTTTAATCAGCAAATTAGTTTTCACGTTGAGCCTCTTTTTTCTGATTTGGTGCAGTCCCCAGCATGCTCCTACCACCATGTCCCCTTCCATCCAGGCTCCTCTTTGAGCTGAGCACCCTTGGTCTGAGAACGTGGGTATTTTCTGCTCCTGCAGGAAGGGAGGTTTGTCAAAATCCTCTACCGATCAAATAGCGCAGTGTCTCTGAAGGGCTAGGAGTGAGCTCTTTAGGAGAACCAGAGGTCTCTTACCTGAGAACTTTCTATCAGATCCCCAGTTGGTAGGGGAGGAGGCTTGCCAGCCTCTTGCCTCCGCCTCCGAGACTGTGAACCAGATAAGGGAGAGAGGGCTGCAAGAGTTGTTTACCCCTCCAGGCTTGGCTCAGGTCCTGGCCTCCTGTTATGCTGGCACGTGGGTTTTCTGGGTGGGGACCCGTGTTTGGAACCAAAGGACGGGCACAGGAGAGTTGATGCTGTTTAACCAGGGCTCTGCAAACTCACCTGGTCTCTCCTTCCCCTCCCCGAGGGCATCAGCCGGCTCTTTGGTTATTGAAATGTTTGTTTTTCTTAGGGAGGGAAACTCTTCCATCTGAAAAAGAGCAGTGAATGTTCAGGATGGTTAAATCTGTCTTGTGCCCATGGTGGCCATGAGACCATCACCAAGGAGGCAACATTAACTTGGACAGAAAGTACTGTTTCATTTTTTTCCTTTTTTAAAATTAGTAATCAGATGATCACATTTTAACTTGTAATGTGTGTAAAGGCCAAATATTATTCTATTACTTGTTTGTCTTCTTTGTACACCTCGTCCCTCTACAATAGAAGGCATTGAAAATTTGACTTGTGTTTACTCTCAAGTTAAATTTTAAGCAGATATAAGATGTCCCACATGGCTCATTGGGTAACCACGGGACATACACGTGGTGCCTTGAGTTTTCCCCATAATAGCTCTTCACACAGGTGGACTAAGGGTAGGTGTAGGAGGCTCAGCCCAGCAGATTAGCTCATGCTGGTGGACGCAAAGCGGTGACATGATCTATGAGATTGCCCCAGACTACCTACCACCAAATACCAAGTGTTTTTCAAGTTTTGTTTTAAAATGTCATGATGGATTATGTGTGTGTGTGTTTTTAACCAGTGGGATTTTTTTTTTAAATCACAACCCCACATATATATTTTGCTTTGTAATATATTACACAGATACATGTAAATTACTAAAGCAGACATTTTTTGAAACAATAGTAAGTGCAAAGCACCCTTAAGTTTTCTCTTTCCTTCACTTAAAATGCCAACTGTAGCTCATTACATTGATTTTACTACCCACTGAAGGGTTCCCACCCCCAGTGTGAACTGTGATTCCCCCACTAGCGGGTTGTCCACATAACCCCTTGTCCTCCCTGAGATGCTGGTGCCCCAGGCTGTGGCTGCCAGGGTACCTGAGTGAAGGGATCACTCCCGCGAGCTTAGCCAGGCGCCCCTCAGGCGTCAGACCCCACATCCATACCCACCAGGAAAGCCTCTGCCTGCTGAGCCTCCCTGGCATTTGAGGGACACCTGAGGAGATGTAGGGAGCTGAGGACCAAGAGAAGACTCAGAAATGAAGGCTGCCTTCAGATCTGCAAAGGGCTCTCATAGGAAAAGGGGAATTAGATGTGCTTGAATTACAGCCAGTGAGCGGAAGCTACAGAAAGGCGGATTTTGGCTCAAGACAAGTAATAGACTAAATTTTGTTCTCACCTAAGTCCCAGGTAAAATTCGGTTTGTCCGTGTCCCTCCTAAGAGTCACTGGTTGCAGACGGACACCCAGCCCCACCACCCCACCTCCTATCTTAAGATGGGTGGTCGCCCCAGTGTGGAGATTACAGCTGTCAGTTCCTGGGATGTGGGCACCACTCTGCTCCTAACGCAGCAGGAGCCGTGTGCTGCCCCCGCGCCTCCTGAGAGCTGGGAAAACAGGCAGGACTGCCAGGTCTTCGGAGTCTTGGCCAGGTTTCCACCATTAATTTTTTTTTAAATGGTCTTTTGTCTTGTTTCTACTTAAAGGAAGAATTTTTCCTGTGTTCCTGACCCATAGTATCTCTCTGTTTTTTCAATTGAGGTATAATTGATGTACATATTATGCGCAGTATCTTTTTTAAGCCCCAGCTCTATAGCTTATCCAAAAGGAAGTTCCCCTTTAAAGAAATTTTGGTCTCAAGGGTCAAAGAAGGAATGCAGAGGTGGCATGTGTTGTGTCCTGTTTGTTCACCAAGGATCTAGGCAGGCAGGCCTTCATTGCTTTTTTCTGAAGTTGAGGTCATGGATGGGGCAGACTCCAGCAGCGAGCCTTTGCATTTCTAAAGTCAGACACACGGAGCATCTCTTCTAAATGACTTCCTTTATCCTAATCACCGTCTCTTTGATTGTGAGCCTCTACAATGGCTGTTCCTGATAAATTTAGACCATTCTGTATAGACTTTCATGTACTGGCAGTCTCAGAATCAGGCTCCTTTAAGATTCTTAGGGAGATCCAAGATTCCTAGGGACTTGGGCATCATTCCACTATTCCTGTCTCTTTGTTGATATTCTGGGGTTGACTCAGAGACATTGCTGAATATACAACAAGGTAGCATGTGGTGAATGGGGGTCTGCAGGTTCCTGTTCTCCTTTACGCCCTAAGGAAGACCTACCACCTAGCAGAACTCAGCAGTGAAAGTCCAGATTTAACACTGGATTACCTGTGATTCTCTCCCTCCTCTTTTTTCTCTCAGTAGCATTATCGGAGGAGAGAACACTTAATTCCACTTGAATATCAGCTTGAATAAACATAGGAACAAAGTAGAAAGGCCCCCATGTGTTCCCCTAGGTGGCAGAGATAGAGATTCCGATACGGAATAAGCGTGAGTCAGCATATGTATGTAACACCGTCCCTCAGTGTTCTGGCGCTGAATGCATTAAGAGTAATTGACAATTCTTATAATCAAAGTAATGTCAGTTAGGAGATTGATCCTAAGGTTTTTAGTCATTAGACACATAAGAAATTTGTATATAGTCAGATTTTTTTTCATAACATGAGTGTCCAGGTTGAAATAAGACATCACTGGCCCCACGTCACTCATCTGAACATCCGTGTCCTCATCAGTTAAAAAAGGGAGGTAGTGGTACCCACTTCAGAGTCCTTCAGTTCAGTCGCTCAGTGGTGTCTGACTCTGCAATCCCATGGACTGCAGCACGCCAGGCCTCCCTGTCCATCACCAACTCCTGAAATTTACCCAAACTCATGTGCATTGAGTTGGTGATGCTATCCAACCATCTCATCCTCTGTCGTCCCCTTTTCCTCCTGCCTTCAATCTTTCTCAGCATCAGGGTCTTTTCCAGTGAGTCAGCTTTTCGCATCAGGTGGCCAAAGTATTGGAGTTTCAGCTTCAGCATCAGTCCTTCCAGGACTGAACACCCAGGACTGATTGCCTTTAGAATGGACTAGTTGGATCTCCTTGCAGTACAAAGAGGTTTAAATTAATCAGTAAGTTGTGAAATACAACACACAGCCCAGAACTGTGCAAATACAGGGTTGTAACACCATGTGAAACATTCACATCTCAAAACACTGGCACCTTGACCTTTAAACATCAAAATTAGAAGGACTATTGAGATTGATTTGTTTAAACTGCCAAAATTCTCTCTCTCTCTCCTGCCCCTTGAACACTTCTACTGCCTCTGTATTAGATTTCAAGAAGTTTCCCTTTTGTCACCTCGGCCAGACACTGGAATCTGTATCCCAAGTGAATCCAGGCTTTAAAAAAGAGTGGGAACAGCAGCCAAGTGTCACATGTGTGCCGCGTCCCTAAATATAACACGCTCCACGGCCCTTCCTGGCCTGCATGGCACTGTCGATGCCCTCCGCTCCCTGGATGGAGGCGCCTGTGACTTACCAAGAGCTTACCACGTTTTGTCCGCAGATCAAGACCCAGGTTTCAAAGCAGCAGTGCTGGGAGCTCACAGACACTGGCAGAATTCAGCCTGGAGGCCTGGCAGCCTGGAGACGGCTGATGTCTGTGCTTTTGCTCAGGCACCAACAGTTCCTGGGACACAGGAAAAAGCCCAGCTGGGTATTTGCACCCCAGCCAAGGAGGTGTCTTCATAGACCCTCCTCCTCTAAGTAACTTCACACAGCAGAACGTGGGTGTGCAAATACTGTGTGCAAAACGGCAGCCCCCTGGTGTGCGGGAGGTCCCTGTGCTCTCAGATACCCCAGGTTTGACTGGGAAGGTCCAAGGCGGGAGCTCCCACTGGCAGCGGCACCAGCCAGTCACTGGTGGGCTCCTCGCACTCCGTCCGTCCCTAAGACAGCATGTGCATGCGGGGCTGGCAAGAGGCGGGCTGGAAATCACCCCCTGGCCCACTGAGCTGAGCTTCAGCCACATGGACCACTGTGACAGAAAGCCCGCAGCTTCGCAGTGTGTGGGGACAGCACCTGGTACTTGAGACAAAAATATGTTTTGTATGTTTTGCTTTTCAAATGTGTAGGTCTTGTTCTTGACTCATCTTTTATATATATTTTTTGCATGTTTTCCTTTGTGTATTATGAATTAATGAGATCAATTATTTCATAGGCATTTGTATTTCTTACAACTGAAGATGGATATTTGTGAAGGAAGGTAATGAGAATTTTGCATCTTCTTTTTCCATCAGTTGCCCCAGACTACTGAAATTCCTGGTTTTAATCTAATGAGCGTGCATTTCTGGTAACAGTATTAAATGTAAACAGCGATCGGATGTTGAAAACAGCATCCTGTTTGAGACGTCTGTTTCTGGCTCGGTCTGGACTTCGGAAGCTGAGAACCGATAAACCTCATTTTGTGTTGTTTCAGTTTTATTACAGAAGGCAGTTATCTTTCTGGTAAAGACCTGAGAAACTGTAGAGAGAGGGAGGGAGAGACCCTGAACATGAAATGAGCTTCATCCGGGAAGGCACATCAGGCCCAATTTAGGTCCCCTCCAAGCCCCTGAGTACCCAGAAGTGACTCATTTTCTCTCTGGGGAGCTCTGCTGGAAGACTGGAGCTTCAGCCGTGCACAGCAGTTCTTGTGCATGAGGGCCGTCTCCATGGCTGCAGAGGATCTGAGCGGCTCAGGAAGGGGCGGGGAGACTCCAAGTCAGTGGTCCCTGAGCCGCCACTCCAGCATTCAGAGTTTTTCTTGACTCACCAGAGACACTGCAGCAGGTGAATGGGTGGGAACAGCCGTGTTTTGCTCCTGTCCTTCCCACTTCCTCTTTCCTTCTACTGAGGAGGGTCTTCGGAAGCTTCCATGTGGGAGCTTGCGGTCTCATCAGAGAAACGAGACAGGAGCCCGTGAAGCAACTGGGACCAGTATGCAGAGTGGAGAGCACAGCCGCCATAGGTGTTAGGAGAAGACGATGCTGATGTGGCTTTGTGAAGAGTGTGGGCCGCTGTGATGAGCTGGTGGAGACATGTGGAGTTAGATCTCCCTGGGCAGAGAGGACAGCACCCATGCCCCGCAGTCCCAGTTAGAGACCACATGCTGGGGGCTTAAGAGAGAAGAGAAAGGGAGAGCTCTCCCTGTCACACGTGGGCATGCGTCCTGGATCCAGCAGGCAGAGCAGCGCTGTCAGGGTGTTTAAGCAGGAGGGATCTGGCAGGAGCAGCATCCACAGGGAAGGCTGGAAGAGGCTGAGGAGCTTCCGTCTAGGTGGGAGGGAAGGCACAGCCCTTGAGGGAGCTGTTAAAAGGCATCCAGGCCAGAGAATAGGGGGCAAGGAGTGTGGGGCAGGAGGGACAGTTAGAAGCAAGAGACCCCTCGAAGAAAGGATCGCCGGAACTTGATGGCCCAGTGGCCCTAGACCGGTTCTGTAATGTGGCTCATCCTCCCATTTGAAGGAGGAACAAGTCCCTTCTGCAGCACAATAAACAGGACATGAGGAGATAAATCACTTCTCGGCCTCTTGGCTAAGATCAAGCGTAGTGTCTGTTCTTAGCAGTTTCATAAATTTCACTGGGCAGTGAGGACACTGCCCTACCCGCACAGTCCCAGTGGGAGCCCCCCTGCCTATGAGAGAACACGGGGGAAGAGAGAGGACCCCTCCCGTAACCTGGTGCCCACCCCTTCCTGCGGCAGCCTGTGTTTCAGGGGAACTCTCAGCTGAAATGGTCACCCCTGCCCTGGGGCAAGGCAGCCCTCTCTGGCAGCAGACACGGTTGTGTCTCTTGGCTGCACACCGCCGTGTTTCCCCACATGTTTTGTGAGCACCTGTTACAAGACAGGCACTGACCGTGCTGGTCAGATGGGGCTGGGCCCCCACACCTGCGCTCAGGAGCTTCCAGTCTGGCTCTCCAGGTGTTGGAAATCGGTTATCTTCATTTTCAACAGGAGAAACCTCTTGAGGGCCATGTCCTGGCTTAGACCCCTGGCACTGCTGAGGCCTGCAGGTGCCCTCATCTCGGGGGCAAGGGGTGTGGGGTCGAGGTGGCATCTGGCCCTTAGGAACCATGGATCTCTTGACAGAGTTGGTGGAGCTGGTTAGCATTTCTCCTGGTCTTGGAAGGGTTTGTTCATCCTCTCTTTCCTGCTGAGATAGGCGATCTTGCCTGACAGATGGAGACCCTGAAACTTAACTGAGAAAGAGAGGAATCTGTCAAAGAACACGATGTTCTTTAGTTTGTTATTTACGCCATTCTTTGGAAATGTTCTTTCTGACTTTCTCAAAGGGCTTTTCCTTCCATCTAGGCTGAACCCCCTTAGCCACTCTCCTAAGCTGTTCCCCGAATCCCAGTCACAGGCTCTTCCTGTAGCAAGGACACCGGCTTTGACTTTGCTGAAGGCCTCTTGGTGGGAGAGTGAATGCTGACCTTTGCTCTCCCCAGGGGCTGAGTCTCCAGATGATTGAATAGATAGCGAGTATCCCTAGGTGTACCTGCATGTAGAAGTTCTCGCAGGAACACATGGCTACTTGAAAGATGGGGCCCCCCTCAGGGCTCCCTCCGTATTCATATTCTGCTTCAGGACCAGCGCACAGCACGGCAGGCCAGGAGGGGAACCCTGGTGAGGCAGCCACATTAGTCAGAGAGGTGGGGGTGACTCACATCTTGGGAACTTCACGGGCTGCCATGGAAACTGCACGTTTTCTCCACTTCCCACAGGGTTGCTGGGTGGAATGCTTTTAAACTCTGTGTCCCCGCCACCCACCCAACCCTACAAGCCCTCACCCTTGCTGCCATTCATGTGTTGCTCTACCTGGCAGTGATCCCCGGCCCAGATCTGCTGAATGAGCTCCTAGGCAAACTGTGAAATCCGAGGTTGAATGGAGAGAAGGGAGCCACCAGGTGGTTCGGAATATGACAGAGACAGACATAGAGCCTTTGGCCCAGAGCGGGTGTTTGGGAGGCACTGAGCTCAGGAGGAAAGAAGGAAGACGCGCCCAACTCGGATTTGTGGATTTCTGATGGACACAGGAGACTGAGGTGCCATTGCCTCTAGGTGGGAAGTTTCAGGAGGGTGAATAGATTTAAGAGTCTTAAATCGTAGTAACTAATCAAATAATTGAAAACTCACAGGAGTTTTTAAATTCAGAATACGTTTCTGTTTTTCCCTTCTAAAAGGATGTGACCCTTTTGGAAAGCAAGTAATCAAGAATCGGAGTTAACAGAATTCAGGAATTCAATTAGTCCTAGGAGAGGTCTCACGTCTTTACCAGGAAGAGACAAAGGCTGCCCGCCCTTTGACCTCAGAGTGCACTTTTCGTCTTAGTGATGTGAGCCTGACCTTTCTTGACCAGCTAAACCCTGGCCAACATCAGACCTTTAGCCTCATGGTATTTGTATTAATAATGTATTATTTTAAACATGGGAAAAGTCTCTCAATTTCAAAACCTCTTCAGTGTGTTACATTTATCTTTACTGTTTGAGGATCCTGAAATTCTTTGTTATCATTCATGATGTTTTAAAATGATTAATCCAAGAGAAAGGCACATGCTACCCATGATCAATTGATGTTTTGGGCTGTGGTGGGTTGTGGTAACTTTCCTAATGTGTTTTTCTCCTGACAGGTTAACCTGCCCTCTTAACTCAGCGGTGGTCCTAGCATCCTATGCAGTACAATGTAAGTCACAAATGACTGTTTCATGCATGGACAGCCTGTTCTGACCAGTATATTAAGAAACTCGCTGGCCTCTCCTGTTTGACGGAGTCGCTTCCTCCCTTCCCCAGGAGTCCTGTGGGGCAGCATCTCTGGCTGTCCGAGTGGTCCCGCTTTTCATCCTGTCTTACACTGTCCTGTGGTTCAGGGATGTTCGATTAGGGAAATGAGGTTTTCTCCCCAGGGAGCCAAGAAGACAGGAGAATCCTATCACACGTTACATTTGCCGCTGGCTTCAGTCAGTTTCCAAAGCCTTCAGTCACAATCAGATTTGACTCTGTAACAAATCCCAGTGGGGCAAATGCTTCTACCAGTCACTTCATATAGATGTGGGAACGAAGACCAGATAGGTTCAGAAATTTGCTGGAGGTCACTCCCAGTACTTGCTGGGTACTGCTCGGAAACACTGCTGGGATCTTAGGAATTTTATTTTCAGTTTCAGTAGAGTGATGGGTTATAGGCCTGGAGCAGCACAGTAGACTAGAAATATAATGGGAGCCACACATGTAGTTTTAAGCTTTCTGGTAGCCATATTAAAGTAAAATGAAATGGATCATATTAATGTTATTATTTCAATATGTAATCCATGTAAAAACAGTTAAGGTATTTTCCTTTTTTTTTTTTTTTTTCATAGTAGGTCTTTGAAACCAGTCCAGGTTTTACACTCCCAGCACATGTCACGTGCTTGCTAGCCACGTGTGGTTAGTGGCTGCCATGTGGGATGGAAAGTCCAGATGGAATTTTCCATCAAGGCCTGTTGAAGCTGAAGGAAGAATCCTCTTATTCAGTCATCTCCCCACATAGCCTGCATCTCCTCTTCCCCAGTGGGAGACGTGGAAGAGGTGGCACGGGTGAGCCCGGGTGGATGCAAGATCCCCTCTCCCTTCAGTACAGCTGAAACAGACTTGGCCTTGTCCCGTCCACGTGGGAAATGGCACCAGCCAACTTGTGTTGTTAGTGGTCACTAGACCCAGTGGACTCCATCCCTGCCAGGCTGGTCTGCTGAGGAGAGGTTTTCCCCCATATCTCAGAGTGAATCTGGTACCCACAGCTAGAGCTTCGGGTTTGAAGGAGAGGAGCACCAGGAAGGACTTAGCTTTGTATGCCAACTTCATTCAAACCTGGCCCTCCATCTGCTTCTAATGTAGTGTGGCCTTGCTGAGTCTCAGTTTTCTCACCTGTAAGAGGGAGTTGGTGATGGTGAGTAGGACAGCTTGGAATAGGACTGTTCAGTTCATGTATCACCTGGGAAGGTGATAACTAGAAACTCTGTAGAGTTGGGTCATCGCTGTTAACTGAGTCAGTGAAAGAAAGCACAGGCTGAAGCCATGCTACCTGGGCCTCGGGTCTTCTGCTTATACCTACCTGACTTGGAGCCTCTTTGGGTCTCGGCTTTATCTGTCGGGTAGGGATGAGAACAGTATCTAATCATAGGGTCATAGCAAAAATGGGATAGAGGTAAAACTCTTAAAATAGTGCCTGGCTGATGGCAAATATTACAATGTTTAACTTGTACTATGTTTTCTTTTCTGCCCAGCAGAAAGCTAAGGAACGGCCTACTGGGGACTACCCTGGTAGTCCTTTGGTTAGACTTTTGCCTTCCCATGGAGAGATAGGGTCATAGCAAAAATGGGATAGAGGTAAAACTCTTAAAATAGTGCCTGGCTGATGGCAAATATTACAATGTTTAACTTGTACTATGTTTTCTTTTCTGCCCAGCAGAAAGCTAAGGAACGGCCTACTGGGGACTACCCTGGTAGTCCTTTGGTTAGAACTTTTGCCTTCCCATGGAGAGGGTGTGGGTTTGATCCCTGGCCGAGGAGCTGAGATCCCACATGCCCCATGGCCAAAAACCCAGAACATAACAGAAGCAGTATCGTAACAAATTCGATAAAGACTTTAAAAAATAGTCCACATCAAAAAAAGAAAAATCTTAAAAGGGAACAGTCTATTGTAAACAAACTATTTGTTGTTGTTGTTCAGTCGCTAAGTCGTGTCTGCGAGCTCATGGACTGCAGCATGCCAGGCTCCTCTGTCCGTCACTACCTCCTAGAGTTTGCTCACACTCATGGCCATTGAATTGGTGATGCTGTCCAGCCATCTCATACTCTTGTCACCCCCTTCTCTTTCTGCCTTCCATCTTTGCCAGCATCAGGGTCCTTTTCCAATGGCCAAATTTAGAATCCCAAATAAAATTCCTAAGTTTCAGCAGTCAGGTTTTCCTCTACAAGGAGCCAATAGAATAGGGACTAAAGAAAGTTATGAGCACTTAAAAAGTCTAAACTAGCTGCAATGCAAATTTGAGCATGACTGTCATGCTAATAATATCATAAGTTGTCAGATGAGCAGTTTTAAGTAGAGGTTTCCTATTCCTCCACCCTCAAGTATATATACCCACATACATTATCTTACACTTCTGTGCATATATTTCTGTAAGATTAATTCTTGGATATGAAATTGCTTGATCAAAGAGCAAGCCTAAATTTTATCTGATACACTTTGCCAGATGGTCCCAGAGAGACATCTGACATGAAGACAGGCCTACCAGTGGTCAGTGATGCCAACCAAAAGCACAGGTTCTGACCAGATAAAAAGTAAAGTGATCTGTGGATAAAGAATCTGAAAGGAGTTAATACTGAAAAATTGCTGGTGGCCCGCCAAGGATCTGTGCGGGTCAGAGAACGAAGTTTTTGAAAATAACGTCTCGAAAATAACATATCTGTTCTATGATGGTCTCTGAGACCCTGCCATGTGTGGGTTCTGCACATTCCCCAAGTTGCACCCCCTGCTCTCTGCAAGGGGTCTGCAGCTGGTGGGAGACAGAGCTGGACCAGCTGATGCTGGCAGTCAGGATGGACACGGGGGAGGCACTCGAGGGCGGGGGTGGAGATAGGAGGTACAGGGGGGCATAGTGTGGGAAAGCTTCCTAGTGATGACCCCTAAGAAGAGCCTCCAAGATCAAGTTGGACTATGATGAATAGCAAGGCGAGGGCTTTCCCAGCAGGAAAGCTTGACACGCCATACATTTGAGTACCTGAGACACCTTCTGCCCACAGAAGAATGCATGGGACTTAAAAGACAAGGTATTTCCCACATAAGCCCTGATTTCCTTTTCTTTTTGCTACAGTTAGCTTTCTCATGTGTTGCTTCCCCACAAATAGAAAAGTGTGTTGCTCTGGAGTTTCAGGCATGTGGTACAGTAAGGAGATAAAGAGGATGGACTGTGGTCCGAGTCTAGGCTCCCAAGTTACCAGCCTGGGCAGCAGTGGGCAGGTTCCTTCCTTGAGTCTCAGTTCCTTTGCCTGTTTAATGGGGATAAGAGCAATGCCTGTCACTAGGTTATCAAGAGCGTCTAGTGAGGTGATGTCATTGGTCGTTAAATTCGATGTGGAAACTGCCCTGTGCTTTGCAGATGGTTTCCAAAGACTGGTTTAACTTTATTTCCCTCTAGTGGTTGGCACAGGGCATTGCAGAGTAGCCGACTAAGATTTCAAGGGTCTGTGAGAGTCGAAGAATGACGTTTTTGAAAACACGTATTTTTATATAATGCCTTTTGACCCTCACAGAACCCCCTAGAGGGAGTTCTTTGGTTTTATATTAAGTACAGATATTTGTCAGTGACCTGACTAAAGACAGAAATTTGCTCTGTGTTTGCAGAAAGGCACAGGGGTTGGGATTATTCATTTACATGATGGATGACCAAGTCAAGCTCTAAGATCTTCATGAGCTGACGTAACATGCAGCATTCAATTTAACTGGACTCTGCCTTGAGCTGTTTGACCTCAGGAAAGCCATTTGCAGTGTTTGGCTTCCCTCTGGGGACATGACCACTGTCATCTGCAAATGGCCAGCAGCAGCTCACAGGCCTGGCAGGCAGGCTGGTGGAACTCTAGCTGGGTTCTGGCCTTGACTGCTGAAAAATGGCTCTGTGATAGGGGTAGCCTTTCTCATCTCTGGACCTCAGATTTCTTTTCCATCAAGACACCGAGTTCAGATGAGCTGATTCTAAGGCTTCCTCGAGCTTTCTTCATTGGGGACCCTGCCTAAGGGCATCTAAATTACTTCTTGTAATGCACTGTCATACACTTCACCATGAAAAGACTCACCTGTAAGCCACACTTGTGCTTACATAGTATAGCCTTGACACTCCTGTCTACAGCCTAGCCACATTTAACTGGCCTTCCTGGCCTGTGGCCCACCCATAACCAGGTCTGCCCTTTTCCCCTTACAAAGTTCAACTTTGCAGTAGCCTCTGTACAGGTCAGTTCCAAGCACCCAAGTACCTACTGTGTGCCATGCCTCGGTGCCAGACTCAAGAGATGAATGTGAGCTACTCCCAGCCCTCAAGGAACAGTGAAAGGAGAACACAGACCACTTCATCACAGCCCAGGTCTCAAAGAGCAGTCCTTCTGTGTAATGGCAGTCGAGGGTGAGCCAGACCAAGTAAATGTAAAGGAAATACCCTTGCATCTGACTTTGCAAACTGGGGATGAAATTCACTTAAGCAACCACCTTGCCTTTCCTTCTGGGATGGGAGATACGGATATTAATAGCAGAGAGTACTTCCGATGAATTTTTTTTCTTGTGATGTTGTAGATGCTTAGAAATACAGACCTCATTGAAAAGGTGTTCTTCCCCTCTTTCTGTCTTGCTAGCTCATTTTGGAGACTACGATTCTTCCGTTCATCTCCCGGGCTATCTCTCTGATAGTCAGTTCATACCGGATCAGAGCGAGGACTTCTTAGCGAAGGTTGAGTCTCTACATGAGCAGCACAGGTGAGGAGGGGCGGGTGGCCTCCTTTGGGCACTCAGGTCAGTGCTGTCAGACCTCACACCCCCTTGGGTTTGGTGTCGTCTTCTCTGGCTTTTGCTCGTGAACGCTCTTTGAAGAGGTGAGAAGTTTGTGAACCTTGAGCTCTTAATGGTGACAGGTATGTTTGGCGTAACTAGCATTTCTGTAAAGTAGGAAATCCTATGAGAATTCGGGATGACTTGCTGTGTTCTCTTTCAGGATGTCATTGAAATCCATTAATTCCTGAAGGAGATGCCCACTGTAAATTTGGCTTCCCCACACGTTGACTCTACCAAACAAACTTTGAATGGTTTCCTACATTTAGTGAAATGGGCCATTCCTTTAAGTGGTGTTGAATAGACAGGCACGTGGACCTGCGTGCCGTCAGGCTGGGAAAATCCCGGCCCTCGCTGGTTCAGTTGGGAATCCGCCTTCCTTCCAGAGGGGAGCACCAGCCTTCTGCAGCTGCCTCGGGCCAAGCCTCTGTTCCAGCAAAGGCACCCTCCTCTGGCCTCCTCTTCCCTTGGCTCCTTTCTCTTCAAGCTGCAGTGGCTCCATTCAGTCCAGGTCAAATAAGGGCCACCCGGACCCCGAAGGCTAGATTGCAAGGGACCTCACATTCTCAGGAAGGCCTTAAAAAATAAAGGCCTAAGCAACCAGTGTCCCTTCAAAGAGGCACCGCCAATCCTCTCCCAGAATTGCTCCCCACGCAGGAGCCAGCATCCTAAAATAACACAGTGACATTTGACAGTTTGAGGCTGCTGCTAAAAGGATAGATAAAGGCCGAAAGACCTAAAGATCACGTGCTCATTTAGCAACTTGGAAAAAGTGGGGTGGGGATTGCAGAAGGTGACAGTCTTTGTCTCTGGATGTTGAGAACCCACTAAATGAGAGGCGTTATTTAATATAAGAACATGAGGGCTAAATGAAGTCATATTCAGTGGACAAGAAAAAAAAAAAACTTGGTTTAGTAGCTTTGGGGGTTCAGTTAAGATGAACAGTGTAAGGCATTTAATCACCTTATAGTAATGATACCAATTTTTAAAGATTTTTATTAGCTTTAAAATTTGGAGTTAATGTTCTGTTTGTTGGATAAACACTGTGTATTCCCTCTGCCTCTGTAGTGGGCTAAAGCAATCGGAAGCAGAATCTTGCTTTATCAACATAGCTCGGACCCTCGACTTCTATGGAGTGGAGTTGCACAATGGTAGGGTAGGTACCTTCGACATGTTGTAAACCAAAACTTTTTTCAATTTTAATTTCTGAACATCTGAAAGTTGCTTTGAAACTTTTGCAGTTTCAAATAAAAAATATGTTTTTTTTTAAGGTATCTGAAAAGTTTATAAAATAATATTAAGTTTTGCTGGTTATTTATCCCCTATCCACTTGGTTTTTTCATGTTTTCCTTTGTACTTGAAGACTTTTTACTCTCGGAGGGTGATGTGGGCAAGAAACAAGTGATTTTTATAAGACCATCTCATGGTTAAAGAGGTGAAAAATGTATAGCTTTCCATTTTCCAATTGGCTCTTTAATGAGCCAAGGTTTCTACTGTTTAATCTTAGTGCTGCTCAAGTTAGAACCTATATGTACTCAAATATGATAATTTTTATGATGATGATCAGTTCAGTTCAGTCGTGTCTGACTCTTTGTGACTGCATGGAGTGCAGCACGCCAGGCCTCCCTGTCTATCACTAACTCCTGAGTTTATTCAAACCCGTGTCCATTGAGTCAGTGATGCCATCCAACCGTCTCATCCTCTGTCGTCCTCTTCTCCTCCTGCCCTCAATCTTTCCTAGCATCAGATCTTTTCAAATGAGTCAGTTCTTTGCATCAGATGGCCAAAGTATTGGAGTTTCTGCTTCAGCATCAGTCCTTCCGATGAATCTTTAGGACTGATCTCCTTTAGGATGGACTGATTGGATCTCTTTGCAGTCCAAGGGACGCTCAAGAGTCTTCTCCAGCACTACAGTTCAAAGGCATCAATTCCCTGGTGCTCAGCTTTCTTTATAGTCCAACTCTCACGTCCAAACATGACACTGGAAAAACCATAGGTTTGACTAGATGGAACTTTGTTGGCAAAGTAATGTCTCTGCTTTTTAATATGCTGTCATAGCTTTTCTTCCAAGGAGCAAGAGTATTTTAATTTCTTGGCTGCAGTCAACATCTGCAGTGATTTTGGAGCACAAGAAAATAGTCTGTCACTGTTTCCATTGTTTCCCCATCTATTTGCCATGGAGTGATGGGACCAGATGCCATGATCTTAGTTTTCTGAATGTTGAATTTTAACCCAACTTTTTCACTCTCCTCTTTCACTTTCATCAAAAGGCTCTTTAATTCTTCACTTTCTGCCATATGTGTGTCATCTGCATATCTGAGGTTATTGATATTTCTCGGCAGTCTTGATTCCAGTTTGTGCTTCATCCCACCCAGCATTTTGCGTGATGTACTCTGCATATAATAAGTTAAATAAGCCACGTGACAGTATATAGTCTTGACATGCTCCTTTTCCAATTCGGAACCAGTCTGTTGTTCCATGTCCAATTCTAACTGTTGGTTCTTGACCTGCCTGCAGATTTCTCAGGAGGCAGGTAAGGTGGTCTGGTTTTCCCATCTCTTTCAGAATTTTCCATTTTGTCGTGATCTACACAGTCAAAGGCTTTGGGATAATCAATAAAGCAGAAGTAGATGTTTTTCTGGAGCTCTCTGGCTTTTTCTATGATCCAGCAGGTGTTGGCAATTTGATCTCTGATTCCTCTGCCTTTTATAAATCCAGTTTGAACATCTGGAAGTTCACGGTTCACATACTATTGAAGCCTGGCTTGGAGAATTTTGAGCATTACTTTGCTAGCGTGTGAGATGAGTGCAATCATTCAGTAGTTTGAACATTCTTTGGCATTGTCCTTCTTTGGGATTGGAATGAAAACTGACCTTTTCCAGTCCTATGGCCCCTGCTGTGTTTTCCAAATTTGCTGGCATTATTGAGTGAAGCATTTTAACAGCATCATCTTTTAGGATTTGAAATAGCTCAACTGGAATTCCATCACCTCCACTAGCTTTGTTCATAGTGATACTTCCTAAGGCCTGCTTGACTTGGCATTCTAGGATGTCTGACTGTAGGTGAGTGATCACACCATCATGATTATCTGCGTCATGAAGATATTTTTTGTATTGTTCTTCTGTGTATTCTTGCCACCTCCTCTTAATATCTTGTTTCTGTTAGGTTCATACCATTTCTGTCCTTAGTTGTACCCATCTTTGCATGAAATGTTGCCTTGGTATCTCTAATTCTCTTGAAGAGATCTCTGGTCTTTCTCGTTCTATTGTTTTCCTCTGTTTCTTTGCATTGATAACTGAGGAAGATTTTCTTATCTCTTCTTGCTGTTCTTTGGAACTCTGGATGCAAATGGATATATCTTTCCTTTTCTCCATTGCCTTTAGCTTCTCTTCTTTTCACAGCTATTTGTAAGGCCTCCTCAGACAATCATTTTGTCTTTTTGCATTTCTTTTCTGGGGGGATGGTCTTGATCCCTGCCTCCTGTACAATGTCACGAACCTCCTCTACAGTTCTTCAGGCATTCTGTCAGATCTAATCCCTTGAATCTATTTCTCACTTCTACTGTATAATCATAAGGGATTTGATTTAGGTCATACCTCAATGATCTGGTGGTTTTCCCTACTTTCTTCAATTTAAGTCTGAATTTGGCAATAAGGAGTTCATGATCTGAGCCACAGTCAGCTCCTGGTCTTATTTTTGCTGACTATATAGAGCTTCTCTATCTTCAGCTGCAAAGAATATAATCAATCTAATTTCGATATTTACCATCTGGTGATGTCCATGTGTAGAGTCTTCTCTTGTGTTGTTGGAAGAGGGTATTTGCTGTGACCAGTGTGTTTTCTTAGCAAAACTGTATTAGCCTTTGCCCTGCTTCATTCTGTACTCCAAGGCCAAATTTGCTTAGGTATCTCTTGACTTGCTACTTTTGCATTCCAGTCCCCTATAATGGAAAGGACATCTTTTTGGGCTATTAGTTCTAAAAGGTCTTGTAAGTCTTCATAGAACCATTCAATTTCAGCTTCTTCAGCATTACTGGTTGGGGCATAGACTTGGATTACTGTGATAATGAATGGTTTGCCTTGGAAACAAGCAGATATCATTTTGTCATTTTTGAGATTGCCCAAAAGTACTGCATTTCGACTCTTCTGATGACTATGAGGGCTACTCCATTTCTTCTAAGGGATTCCTGCCCACAGTAGTAGATATAATGGTCATCTGAATTAAATTCACCCATTCCAGTCCATTTTAGTTCTCTGATTCCTAGAATGTCAACGTTCACTCTTGCCATCTCCAGTTTGACCACTTCCAGTTTGCCTTGATTCATGGACCTGACATGTCACGTTCCTTTGCAGTATTGCTCTTTACTGCATCAAACTTTATTTCCATCACCAGTCACATCCACAACTGGGTGTTGTTTTCACTTTGGCTCCACCTCTTCATTCTTTCTGGAGTTATTTCTCCCCTCTTTTCCAGTAGCATATTGGGCATCTACTAACCTGGGGAGTTTGTCTTTCCATCTAATTGGCAACTGACCTTTACATTTTCTACCTGTAATTGGCCTACATCATATCCAAAGAAAACAAATAGTAACTAAATACCTAGTCCACCTAGTCCATAGTCGGAGAAGGCAATGGCACCCCACTCCAGTACTCTTGCCTGGAAAATCCCATGGACAGATGAGCCTGGTAGGCTGCAGTCCATGGGGTCGCAAAGAGTCGGACATGACTGAGTGACTTCACTTTCACTTTTCACTTTCGTGCATTGGAGAAGGAAATGGCAACCCCACTCCAGTGTTCTTGCCTGGAGAATCCCAGGGATGGGGAGTCTTGGGGCCAGCCGTCTATGGGGTCACACAGAGTTAGACATGACTGAGGTGACTTAGCAGCAGCAGTCCATAGTAGCCATTGTTCCAGATGCATCACTTCTGATCATAGCTCATTAGCCAGGACCAGTCACACGGTCCTGCTCTACAAGCTGGAAGGTGGAGATGGGCCTGAATTTAGCTGACAGTACCTGTCCTTGCTGCTGTGGGTGTGGTGCAGACAGGAGCATCATGCAACCAGGAGATATGAGACCCATGTCACTGGCCCACCCAAAGCATTCATTTATTGCTTTATTCTGCACTCGATTTTCCCACTTGCCTCATATTTCCAAGCATTCCGATTCCAAGTATCATGTTTCGATGCCACCCTGGTTTTCAGCTTGCGGTTTGGTTTTGCTTTCTGCGTGTGATTTCAGCTGGGGGCCCAGTTGGGATTACTCTCTGGATGCTCCATGTGTCGGGAACATTTGCTTTAGTCAGTTTCTCTAACTCCCCACATGCACATCACTGTTGATAAGTGATTCATCCCACTGTCTCTTGAGAGGTGAATGAGATAAATGTTTATTATACCTACCGCATGCTACGCCCTGTTCTACATTCTTATATTCTCTAAGTTCAACCTGATAAAACTCTTAGAGGTGGATTCGATAATCCTTATTGCGCAAAAGGAAAAACTGAGGCTCGGTAGCCCAAACTAGCATAGCTAGTAAGTGACAGACCTAAGGTTCACACTCACTGGTAACTCTGCCCCTTCTTGAAAATTAAGAGGGACTTCCCTGGTGGTCCACCAGCCCAGTTATTCACCTTCCAGTGTAGGGGATACAGGCTCAATCCCCGGTCTGGAAGCTAAGATCTCACACTCCTTGGGGCCAAAGAACCAAACCTTAAAAACAGAAGCAATATTTTAGCACATTCAATAAAGACTTTTTAAAAATGGTCCACATCAAAAATAAAATTATGAGTATCTGAGTGGGTAAAGAGAATATTGATGATCAGGGAGAAGAGCTGTTTTCCTTTGGTTTGGTGTGTTCTTTGGCCATGTTGCGCAGCATGCGAGACCTCAGTTCCCCAGCCAGGGATCAGACCCAGGTTCCCAGCAGTGGAAGCTGAGTCTTAACCACTGGATCGCCAGGGAATTCCCCGTGATGGAGCTGTTTCATTTTAAAATTTTCATTCCTTGTTCTTTAACAGATTTAAAACGGCTTTCATCACAGTATCTTTCTTTTGTCACCTTAATTATCTACAACAATGCCTAGCACATAGGCTCTTAAAAATGTTGAATGTATTGAATCTAAAAGCCATATTTTATTTCTTCATTGGGTTTAGAATCAGCAGTGCTACACTTCAGCTAAAGCCTTTGCAGCGATGGGAGTTGAGGTTTGTTTAAAGCAGTGTGGGGGATGACGCTTTTCTGGTTTTAATACAGTGATTGATACTAATTATTGAAAGTATAAAGGCAGATGTTCATTTCTCTGATTCTGTGGAATGAGTGAGCTTGCCTAATAACTTTGTAAACTGGCAGGACCCAGGTGTTGCTGTCAGGCAGTATATTTTCACTTTAGGAGAATTTGGTGCTAAGTACTTAGATCTTAAGTTGATCTGTTAAGAGATTTTTTTGCCTGTTTGCTGTAATCTTCCTTTTGGAGCTTATACTTCGTGCTGTTTATAAAAGCGTGGGTTCTTGAGTTACCAGAGGCCATAAGCCTGACAGCCACACACTGTGAATCTGAAGCCTTCCTATTTTACAGGATCTGCACAATTTAGATCTGATGATTGGAATTGCTTCTGCGGGCATCGCTGTGTACCGAAAATATATTTGCACAAGTTTCTATCCTTGGTAAGTGAAACCAGTTCTAATTATTCTCTGAATCATGCTTTAAAAAAATGCTGAACAAAAGTAACGGTACCTCTAATTTTAAACTTTTATTTCTAAAGAAGGGACAGAGACTTTCTCCCAAGTTTTTACCGCTGACCTCTGCAATTCATCCAGATTCTGTAGCTGGGAAAATTCTTCTGTTATTACTGGACATCTCCTTCCCCCTTGGTCACCCTGTGGTTTGGGATACTCTGTGAAACATGGATAAAAACAGCACAAGGCAGGTTTTGGTGTTAAGGAATCCTTCCTGGGCGGCACATGAGCCACAATCCAGAGAGCTTCCTCTGAGCAGGAGTTGTATTTTCTGTGCAGTTCCTGAAGCTTTGTGCCCGATGCTGGTCTAAAACCTGAGGAGACCCAAAAGACTCGAATCATCACAAATCTGAGAAAGGCAGTGCTGTCCCCGTTGTTCCTAAGGCTCTCTGCTCGAGGAATTAAGAGTACGTTCTCCGATCCTGGCTTCAAGCATCTCTGAATGAATAACCATGAGCGCTTACGGGATATCTCCCAGCCTTAGTTTCCTCATCTGAAAATTGGTCATAACTATTGGGGCTGTTGCAAGGCTTAGCGGAGGGGCTGCCGTAAAGCTTGAAGTAGAGGACGTGGTGCATTAAAAAGGCTCCCTTCGTGGTGGCTCTAATTGTGTTACTCTGCAGAGGAGGGGCTAGTTGACACTTGGCTATTAAGTGGCTTTTAAGTTGCAAAGCAGCTGGGCCACGGGTCTAGGTCTGTCTGCGCTCCTCCCACTGCTCCACACTGCCCTCAGCTGTCTTGCCCAGGTGCACACCAGCTCCCTAAAGCTGCAGCGTCACAGAACAGCTCACAGCAAAGGGAGCGCCTTGCCCGTGGTCCTGGTTACTTAAGAGCTACATCGTAATCCAGTGGCCGTGATGTGACGCTCGGCTTCGGTCAGCTACTTGGTGTTTGGCCGGGGCCATGGGGCCGCCATCCTTTCTACGCTGAAGCAAAGTCTAGGAAGCCGAGAGCCCCTGGCCATCACCGCGAGGTGTCAGCTGCAACCCGGCTGCTCCCTGATGTGCTTTTTTTGTGTCATGTTTTATTTTTTTTTGGCAGGGTGAACATTCTAAAAATTTCTTTCAAAAGGAAAAAATTCTTTATACATCAGCGACAAAAACAGGTGAGTTAAACCTCTGCTCGCTTGGTTCTTTTGCTTTTAGCCACTTCAGCTCTTAGCCCTTCGGTAGGTGAAGGTGTTTGTTGTACATGTAACAGGGGAGAGAGAGCTCAGCAGGCAGTGGAAAGAAAGTAGGCACTGGAATCCAGAGGGCCCCATGGTTCTCTGTGTAATTCACTCTGCTTATCTGGCTGGGGAAGTCGCTTGCTCTGGAGCCAGAGACATTGGGTTCAGGCTCTAGCTCTCCCACTTGCCCAGCTGGGTGGGTTACTTAACCTCCCCTAGTCGGAGTTACCTTGTTTGCTAGAACGCAGCAATGCCCACTTATCAGGGAACCATCTGATTTAGGTAGAAGTGCCATTGGTCGAAGCCCCTGGCCAAGCCCACCACAGAGATAGCAGTGAAAGTCAGCAAGGTCAGTTTCTGCCCTTGATGTGTTTAAAATGCATGGTGGCCTTCGGTGTATGTCTCGTAGGAGGAGTCCACAGCCCTCCACATAACTCAGCTTGCTTCTCCACTTGGAGAAGAGCGACCTAGAGATGAGGGAATCCACAGCTAGCAAGGTGGAGGAGCTGGAATGTGAGCCAGTCTTTATGAATCTGAGCTGCCAGCTCTTACCGCGACGCCGCACTCTGTCTTGTTTGTTAGGCTGCGTATTTCTCACTTAGCATCACTGTGCCGCTTCCCAATTTTCCAAAGACAATGTGTGCTTCCAGGGGCTCCACACCGCAGTGAACTCCTAGGAATGAGAACACTAAAGCTCAGCGCAAATAAGTAGCCTCCCGAGCCCCACATGCAAAATGCAGGGTGCCAGAAAAATGCACAGGGTGGTAATTTGCCATGAGAACAGAAAGCCTGAATTCAAGTAGGAGGGAAATTGAGCAAATGATCAAAATGATGATTTTGAGTGAGCACTAGATTTAACTCGCTTTGTGGAAAGCAAATAGAGAGATCCAAAGCGTTATAAGAGTCCTGTCATTTGACAGGTGAAAGATTATTTCTTCAGGGGAGAGATTTTTCCCAGAGCTAAATTTTAAAAAGGCTTGTACAGACAGCCCTTATTCGATTGCTCCAAATATATCCGGCCTAGAAAGGTAGACGGATATGAAATGAAAGCATTCAGGAAAGACCACAGAGGACGATGGAGAGTTTGACGCTGGTCATCTTTTTTTTTTTTTTTTTTTCCCCGCTCATAAAGATGGTTAACAGCTCCCACTGTTGAATATTCTGAGAATCCTGTTTTGTGGCCTAAGGAATTTTGAAGCCAGTTTTCCACTGTCTGTCGTTTCTTCCCGGATTACCACTCAGGTGGACATAAAGTGTTCAAGACCCTACTTCTCTGGCTATGCAGCTGAAATCTCTCCTGTGCTTTTTCTCCCAGACGGAATCCCGGGAGCATATAGTGGCCTTCAACATGCTAAATTACCGGTCTTGCAAAAGCCTGTGGAAGTCCTGTGTCGAGCACCACACCTTCTTTCAGGCAAAGAAGCTGCTGCCTCAGGAAAAGAATGTTCTGTCTCAGTACTGGAGTCTGGGCTCTAGGAACCCCAAAAAGTGAGTATTCTCTGGAGGCAGTCTCCACACCAGCCTGAAATGTCAGCCCGACCTAGTAACCCCTGGAGAGCAGACATCCTCCGGGAAAGAGATGTCTTTCCCCGGAGGCCCCACGTCCTGGGGCCAGAGCTGCTGGTGGATATTAGCACCTCAGATGAGAGTCTCTTCAGGGACAGGCAGCGATGTCTCCTTCCACACACACTCAGGTACTGCTATTCCTGTTGCTTGCTTCTGCCGCCTCAACTCTGTTATTACTCAGAGCTCCCAAGCGCCCGCAGTTGCAACGACTCCCCCATGAACGCACTCGGCAGTGACTCGTGGTCTTTGTGGTGGCATTAAGACAGCCTCTCCCACTAACGTTAACTCCATAAGATGCTCTGTGATAATGAACGAGTGAATGAGTACAAGGAAAGCTTTCCAGAGTCAGGTGACTGACATGCACGACATAAGACAGTCACATGGTAGCAACAACAGTAATTGCAGTTGACAATCACTGAGTGCTTACTTTGCTCCTCGCACATATTTTAACTCTTTTTTAAATGTGGCAATTCCATGTGTGCTGTTAGTCCTAGGAATGATACTCAAAATACCTAATGATTAATATAGTAAAATAAATCTATCAATTGAAATTTTTTAGTTTATAGTATATCGTCTAAACTAACCATGCAGTGTATATTTTTGTATATGTTTTTATCCTGCCTTCTAAATAAAAGATGTAGCAAAAATTGCCTGTCAAATTGTTTAAATTGTTTGGTTGGAAAATTTACTTTTGTGATTTTTTTTTTTTTTTGATGTGGCTGTTACAAACATGGTGCCCCTTTCTGAGCCATTATCCAATATGTGGGATTGTATCAGACCATTTGACCATTTCCGTGACTTTCCTGCTCTATCGGTAATCAGTAGCATTCTAGATTGAATAAGTGGTAAATGTCTGTTGATATCATTGATAGTATTTATGGTGCTAAATGCTGTCTCTCTGTTTCTGATGAACCAAGAACAAATATATTTTTCAAGGCTTAGGCTTATAAAACCATTCAGTATTTTTATACCTGCAGTAACTATTCCTATCTTCTATTCCTATAAACATAATTTGCCGGAATGTAGCATTTACTTTGGTTGGACTTAATCCTCTTGGTGAGCTGAGAAGTGGCACTGAGAGCAACTGAAAGCTTGGACTCTGTTACTGAGAAACCTGGCTTCAAATCTGATCTACATCAGTTTTAATTTAATTTGCTTTTTCAATTTCATCTTCTATAAAGTGTGGCCAACACAGAGGATTTAAAAACTTTGGGGGGGGGTTATCCATTTCGACAGGTAAAACCACCCCTATTTTGGTGGCTTAGAGCAGTAATCATTCTATTATATCTCAAGACCTTGTGGGTCATGTTTTCAGGAAGGGCATGCTGGATGGTTCTGCCACTGCATGCAGTGTGTGGATCGGGGTTTCTTAGTGAGATGAGGCTTGTGACTGGGCTGGGCTAGGCTGAGGGTCCAGGACCACCTCTCCACACCTGTGCCTTGACAGAACAATCAGAAGGCTGTACTCATCTGGACCCCCATCCTCTGTGTGTTCTCAGGGCCTCTCCCGGGGTAGTTGGCCTTCTTGCATGGAAGCTCAGGACTGCAAGAGTCTAAGACAGAAGCAGCTGGTCATCTTAAAAGCTAGGCCTAGATCTGGCACAGTTAATCTTGGTCAAAGCAGTCACTGGCCATTCTGGGTGGAAGAGTCAGAGAACTTGTCCCCCGCACTGCCCTTTAATCTACAGCTGTGGATCACTTAGGATATGGAGGCCGTAGGTCAGCAGTTCTTGACCACCAATCCCAGCTTCAGCATAGTGGCAAATTTCATCCCTTATTATCTCTGTTTCACAGATAGAGAAACTGAGGCTTAGGCTACATGATTTGCCCAAGCCCTAGAGATACAATTACGCATTCGCATAATGGGCCCCTGAAAGCTTCCACAAGAAAGAAACTTGTTTGGTATTTTCCAGGCTTACAGGACAATGGAACACTTCTTTTTCCAAAGAGCACCTATTAATAACCTGTGACACATACTTTGGGGAGCTGCTGCGTTCAACCTCTGAATCATCTGGCTTGCTCCCACTGCTGCGATGCTGTGCTCCCTATCCACGATAACTGGGTTTCTGATGTAGATTCTGCTGGTGATGCTGCTGTGAGATTTTGATCAGGGTGACAGCCGTACTTCTCATTGAAAATCAGTACATTGCTATTCTAGAGGGTGTGCTTCCTGTCACCTATGTACTTTTGAGGTTTTTTTGTCATGATTTTTGTTGGCTTGCTGGCTTTAGGCGGCAAGGAAATGTGTCCAGTGTTTTAAGGTATTAAAATATCGTTTAACATTTAAAAGTGCCGGACTGAGTTTTCCAGAAACTAGTTTCCAGCTCCATCCTCTCAAATAATCCATACTCTGAGGGGTCTAGAGAGCTGAGATTTAAATTACCTAGGGATAAATGACGGAGAAGGTGATGGCACCCCACTCCAGTCCTCTTGCCTGGAAAATCCCATGGACAGAGGAGCCTGGTGGGCTGCAGGCCATGGGATCACGAAGAGTCAGACACGACTGAACGACTTCCTTTTCACTTTTCACTTTCACGCATTGGAGAAGGAAATGGCAACCCACTCCAGTGTTCTTGCCTGGAGAATCCCAGGGACGGGGGAGCCTGGTGGGCTGCCGTCTATGGGGTCACACAGAGTCGGACACGACTGAAGTGACTTAGCAGCAGCCGGTATAAATGAAATCCGAAAGTAACCTTTAGGGTGGCACATTCAAAGAACACAGCCCCAAACTCTGCTGTCTAAGTGTATCTTCTCAGGTCTGCTCTTAAAGAGTTCTGAGTGATTTACGGTGACAGCTTCTGCCAGCTAGAATGACAGAGAACACCGGGAAGGATGGTTAATGTTTGTACTCATGCCACTGTGAGTAAAAGTGAGAATTCCTTGAAGTTCCTTGAACGATGTTTCAACGTTAATCCTGAAATTCTTTCTCATCTGGTAAGGCGTGGTTATATTCTGAAAACAGTTTTGTTGCTTGCAGTAGTAAGGACAAGAAAATATTTTTTTCAGCCAAAGAAAAGAAAGAACGTCAGGGAAAGCCAGCCCAGAAAGGAATCTCTGACCCAGGTGCCTCCACTCCCGGGAACCTCGGCCGGGGTCACCAAAGTGTTAACTGGCCCTGCGTCGGGGAGGGAGCGTGTGCAGGCTGTCTGTTTCATTTATGCTATCACTTCTATCTCGTTGAGCATGTCAGTGTAGAAAGTGAACCTGCATCTGGTTTTTCAGGTCTGTAAATAACCAATATTGCAAAAAGGTGATTGGAGGGATGGTGTGGAACCCAGCCATGCGGAGATCTTTATCGGTGGAACATTTAGAAACCAAGAGTCTACCATCCCGGTCTCCTCCTATTACTCCCAACTGGTATGTCTTCCTTTTTTTTTTTGTACTATCCACCAGTAAACACTTTATTTCTTTTAAAAACTAAGTAATAATAAAAACCTAACTATAGATGGTCTATGATGAGAGTTTATATTTGCATATTTGACTATTGCAGGAGTAACTATTTTTATGAGATGCACAAGTATAGCTAGACAGTTTTTTTAGTGTGTGATGTTTGGATGTTCTTTTTTAATATATATATTTTTTTTTTTTTTTAAGTCTTTCAAACTTGATACAACATTGCTACTGTTTTGTGTTTTGGGTTTTTTTGGCCATAAGTCATGTGGGATCTTAGTTCCCTAGCCAGGAGTCAAACCTGAACCCCACCACCAGACCACTCGGGAAGTCCCTGGGATTTTTTTTTTTAAGTTATTTGGTCTAAAGAAAGTTGAGCACCGCAGTCTATTGAAGTGCCCCTCTCGAAATTGTCCTATGCATTAGTATATTCAAGATTTGAGAGAAGTCCTATGATAAAGAAGCATGTTTAACTTTTATTTAATCTCATGTTTCCCATTAATAGCAAACAAAATAAACTTTGAGAAAACATGGTAAAGGTATATAATACAACTCACAGAAGGATATGTGACCCTCAGCAACAGTAGCAAATGCTCATTGGAAAGTAGCCTGCCAACTTCTAAGTTGATGGACTGGCTTAAAAGGAAGGAATTGGCAGTTTGGTGAAGTGGGTAAGGGCACTGGGCTTGTAGCTGGAACACCTGGACTCAGATTTTGGCTCTTCTGTTAATTAACAAATTTGTTTATCTCTCTGGTCTCAGTCTTTGCATCTGTAAAGGGGTTGAATGAACTAACAATGTACAAGTGCTTTGTAAGCTATACTAAAAGAATCAGTAGAATTGTTGTTATTGTTATTTTTATTATTTTATTATTATTATTGTTAGTATAATGTTCCTCAGAGACATCAGGCCATTTTTTAAATGCCTCCAAAACAGCTAGACATTATGGGGGGAACGGGGAACCAAGCTGGAAATCTTGGCTCAACTCCACCCTAAAATAGGATCATGGCTTTCTGTTCATTTCCTGACAGACGAGGTGCACCTATGAATTCTTAAGGAGTGATCTACCAAGACTAAGAAGCATTCCGCCAGGCAGGCAGGAAGGGAGTGGCTGTGCAGGACTGCTGGGAAAGGACTCTCTGCTGGGGCCAGATGCTCTGGGCAGGGACGGTGATGGTGTTTGGTGCTGGAAAGCTATAACATGACCGGGCGGATTGGGTCTTGGTTTCCGAAATGCAGGCGCTCATCCTACAGTGGTCCGTGTGTGCCACAAACTAGCAGCTTAATTTGTCTGCAGGTCTCTTAGCAGCAGAGGCCAGGGCACCATTCAGGCAACAGCGGGGTTTGGCTCTCACTGCTATTTATAGGTCCTCTCCAGAGGAGTCACGAGCCTTTCTGCTCAGCTTTGGGCACAGTGTATTGATCGTCCAGGCCCAGAGGGATTGCAAAAGTGGAGGCCCTGAGAGAGTCCCAAGGAGAAATGGTTAAAAAGGAAGGGGAAGATGAAAAAGCAAGGACAATGAGATTTTAGAAAGTTCAGCGGCCTCGAGTTGCCGACCGCAGGAGCCTTAGTGCCTGGGTGCTGCCCCAGGTGTCACCCCAGGCCTCCTGAGAACAGTGCCTCGTTTGGTTCACTGTCAGGACCAGATGGTACAGCTGAGGCTCAGAGAAGTAGAGTGACTTGCCTCGTGGCACACAGCTACTGCTGCTATTGGAAGGACAGGGCGGTGCTAATACAGTCCATGGGGTTGCAAAGAGGTGGACACGACTGAGCAGCTGGCGCTTTCGCTCTCAATACCACATAGATCTATTTTGTAAAGCAAACATTTCTTCTTGGATCAAATGCAATTGACACTAGGGGATACAGTTGAAGGAAGGTTCAAATTTTGCCAAAAAAAAAAAAAACCGCCTTACTTTAGCTTCTGAACCTTCTATTTATATTCCACAAATGAATCAGAAAAATTGTCTGATAAGCAGCCAATTTGGCCTCCTTATGCATTGAGACCTTAAGTGCTCTTGGAAGAATAACTCGCTCTAAAACCAACACTCAACAGCTTCCCAGAGGGCACAAACCAGTCTCATCTGCTGGTTTATAAAGCTGAGGGGCTGCACCACTGGGCCCAGAGTCTCTGGGACCACACAGCCTCTGGTGGATTCGGGTGGAGTAGACGGTTAACCGGCTCTTAAATTCCAGCAGCATCAGCAAAGCCACGCTTGGGATGGTCAGGGCACAGAGGCTAGATCACTGACGTCTGATAGAATCCTTAAGCAGAATCTGCTTTCAGCGCTTCGCCCTGCACCTTTCCCCACCAGGCGAAGTCCTCGGCTCCGGCACGAGATCCGAAAGCCACGGCACTCTTCTGCGGACAACCTTGCCAACGAGATGACATACATCACTGAGACGGAAGATGTGTTCTACACCTACAAGGGCTCCCTGTCCCCGAGAGACAGTGATTCCGAGGTCTCTCAGAACCGAAGCCCGCACCGAGAGTAAGAAACTTGCGCTCCTCTCTCTCCTGCGTCTCCTTGCTGGGGCTGTTGGGGAATTTGCACAGGCCCCCTGGCCATTTAAGAGGAGGCAGAGGCTGCCTGGGGTGCTCTCTGCCAGGCTGAGAACACCAGTCCGCTCTCCCTTCCCCCACGAGCTGTGTGCATGGGGTCATTAGCTCGCCCTGCTTTTTGTCAGTGACAGCAACCTACCGTCCACACACCCATTAGCTCTCCTGAATGGTGTTCTTGCCAGTTGATGAGCAAAACTCAGTTTAAACCATTCCATACCCCAGAGGTTGAGGGCGTGTTGACTAGAGCAGCGTGTCTCTAGATTGTCAGCGTTTGTCTGCTGCAAGATTCCCCACCCCTGAAAGTGTGCTCATTTCTCTCTGCCCACAGAAAACCTTCTCAGATCCACAATCTGCCTCAGGGCATTTGTTCGCTTTGGTTTTTAATGAATATTTAGTATAAAGGAAAAAAAAACATGCAGAGAACATCTCAGCATCTCGGATTTTCTTTGTTAAATTTTTGTCAAGGACAGTTTACATCAAATTCTTTTATGTCCCCATAGTCCCCCCCCCCTTTTTTTTTTTGGTGACAAACTCCCTTCACATTTCAAGATCAGGAAAAAATATGTCTCTCCTAAAATACTGCCTTGAGTCCTTTTATTATTCAGTAAGATACTATCTGATTTACTTGCTCCCTGTTCGCTGGACTAGCAAGGAGCTCAGAGCTGCACGTCAGACTCCGTTGCATAGCTTCACAGAGCCCAGATTTCTGACGTCTTCCTTAACTCTTTCTTCTCTGTCTCATTTTTTCTCTGGTCTTAATGAGTTCACTGTTCGACCATGTCTGCACATTTTTGAGTAAGCTATTTCAAATCACTTTTTGAAGGGGGAGCCAAGACACAGATCATAAATGACAAAGTGTGATGGGAATGGATCTTTTTTTTTAGGAAGTCAACCATGGTCATTGGGTATCCATTCTGTTTAGTCCCATGCTGTGCCCAAAATGTAGAAACACACAATGCCTCCCCCTGACAGCAGAGGATTAACAAGAACGCACTTCAGCTAATCTGTAAATTTTTACCACTCTAGCTCCTAGGATTAAAGCCTTAAATGCACCCTGACCATTCTCTCGGCATCACAGGTGAATCAGGGATCTCACTTCACACTTAAGTGTGAGATTGCTCTCTCTCTGCTATCCCTGACCGCAGCAAACACGGTTTCCAGTTTATCTGTGTTCTTAACACCTCTGGCTGAATAATCCTCTGGTCATTATTTCCTTGTGACCTGAGCTTGGATGATGCTTGTGTTGAAATGATCGCTATCTCTTGCTCCAACTTACAGCGCCGTGGAGGCTACAGCGGAAGGGTGTGAGTTCCTCTGTGGGGCACAGTGGTTGTGCGTGTCCTACAAGGCAGGAGCCCAGGCGAGTGTGACTTGAGCCAGTATGAGCCTCCAGGGGCTATGTTGCTTTGGAGAAGGGAGGAGGAGGGTTAGGAGCTGACTGAGGGCTCTGAGATGCCCAGTCACACCTTCCTCCGTGTCAGACCCCCCTGCTGTGGTTTGCAGGCCCACAATGGACTTGTACTTCCAGTACAGTAGCCTCTAGTCACATGTGGTTATTCAGATTGAAATTATTGAATGTAAAATAAAATGTCAGTTCAGTTCCTCAGTCACACAAGCGTCATCTCGAGTGCTCTGGACCACGTGTAGACAGAGGCTACCAAACGGGACAGCACAGAGACTGCGCATTTCCAGGGGGCAGGTGGACGAGAGATGGATTCTGTCCACGGGTACGTGGGTGTCCTCTGCTCACTGTGGGTACGTGGACGTCTTAAAGGGCTCCACTCGTTGCTGAGTTCTGCAGTGCACTTTATATACCCTTGGCTGCTCCTTGAGGGAACGTGAAGGTGAAGTAGACAAGTCTTTGCTTTCAGGGACCTCAGGCTACCTGGACAAATAGCACATTATCAACCTTCATCAGCACACTGTAGGGCTCGGTCCGTTTGGTGAAAGGAGAACAGAGTTTAGGAAAACGGCGGTTTCTGAGAAGCCTGATTACAGATCCTGCCTCAGATCTTCCTAAGTGCAGTCTGTGACCCCACCATGGAATTACAGAGCATCCAGACCTTCACAGGCCAGGACAGCCACACACACGTGGCTGTTTGAATTTAAGTTTATTAAAACTCCATTGAAAATTGACTTCCTCAAGCCCTGTTTGGTTTAAGTAATTCCTGGCCCTACTCACCCCTGGGCCTTGCCCATCAATTCTTCCTGAAACTTTTTCGTGAGACCTAGGAAAGTATATCATCCTGGGACACTCTTTATTTTGCAGCGAACCATTAAAAGTAGCAAATAGTGGTGATTCAGAGGCAGCCTACCTTGCCGTGGCTTTGCCAGGTGAGCCACAGTAGACAGCTCACAGAGTCCAGGTATCAGCTATACTTTGCAGGTGGGATGAACAGTTGAGACAGGGTCAGCCCCTAGCACCTCACATAGGTAGGGGACCCCGCCCCACTGGCAGGAAGCCACCTTCTGCTGAGCTTTCAGAGGCAGCAGGCCTCCATTGGTCCTCCCTTGCCCAAAGCAAGAAGGGCAGGTTGGTCTGTACTGGTGAAAAAACTGCGGAGGTGTTTTCAGTGAGTACAGTCATCCCAAAGTACCTAAGAGGCATTGATTCTAGGACCCTCAAAGTGTATTAGGCGCCCAGTCACGTTCTACTCTTTGTGACCCCATGGACTGTAGCCCGCCAGGCTCCTCTGTCCATGGAATTCTCCAGGCAAGAATCCTGGAGTCAGTAGCCATTCCCCCTCCCAGGGGATCTTCCCAACCTAGGGATCGAATCTAGGTTTCCTGCATTGGAAGCACATTCTCTCAGGATTCCCTGAGCTGCCAGGGAAGCCCTGATCCTTCATAACTCTGGATTTAATTTGATCCATGGTTAGCTGAGTCCACGGACCCCCAGGGTCGGCTGCAGTATTTGCAAAGTGTTTAAGAAGCATTGGACATGTTTTATATAGCAAACTGGTGTGTTAAGAGGCAAGAAGAAGTATCCTGTCAGAGATATCAGATGAATACAGACTGCGAGGAGAGTTCCTTTTAGAAAGGAGGACATGCAGTATTCTGGACCCATGTAAACAAGAGGAAGGAGGAGAGAAAGGAAGAAAAGAGTGATTCAACTTTGGCTCTCAACCCAGAGGCATAGCTCTGACTCTCCGAACATTGTCCTCGCGGATGAGTCACTGTGGTTTGTCGCGTATTTATAGCAGCGCGGCAAGGTTTATGATTATAGTTACGAGTCCTTGGCAGTTTGCTTTGTGCCCGAGCAGGCAGTCCTCTTGTTACCCCTCAGCCATTCTGTGTTCCATGCCTTGCTTCAGAGCCAAGGCCAAAATCTGCAGAGAAGGAAGTTTCCAAAAACAAAAACAACCTGCCACCCAGGAAAGAAATTTTTTTAAAAAAAGGAGAGAGTGCCCCAGAGGAGAAAACGACTTTGCAGAGCAGAAAGCTAGAGGAAAACAACTTTGAGGGCAGATGAGGGTTGTGTTTGAAGAACTTTTCAGCCCCCATGATGTCTTAGCTGTTTGCTCATTTCCTTCTCCAGAGTCTGCCTTGTTCTGGGGCCCAGGGCAGCTGTTGGCTTTTATTTCCAAACTTCTGTATGTACAGCCATGTGAATATGCTTCATGCTACTGAGCTGTACACTTGGAAATGGTTCAGATGGTAAATTTCATGTGTATTGCACCACCGTTATTTAAAATGTTTTAAAATAGCCTCTATGCATTGGAAGGTACTCTAGATACCCCCTTCTTCAGCTGCATCACCAGGGGTAGGAATTCCCTCTGCCCTGTCACCTGATCACCCAGCCGGTGATGGGCAGCTCTCCTGCTGTGGGGCAGCCTGCTGACTTGGACAGCCTGGTTTCCAAACTGTGTCTCCCCACAGGAGACCAGCCTGCGACAGGGTTTCACAGGAGTTTTGTGTTCATTTTCCCTGCACCTTGCCTGCCCTTCTCTTGGTCTCGGGCTGCTTGGCATTTGGACGTCTGATGACTACTTTAAACCCAGCCTGGCCTGGCCTCAACTCATCATCTTCTGTCCAGCCTGAGGCTGCGCCTGTGTCTTGGTGAGTGAGGCCGTGTTCAAGAACCACCCTCTTGGCACCTGTTGGGACTTCAAGCATCCTCGACAACTTCTCTTGCACCTGCGTGATCCAATTCCTCACCTGTTGTTTCTCTGCCGCAAACATCTCTTGACATGGACCCCTCCGCCATCCTCCCCATCGCCTTGCCTGTGTATAACTGCCATCATCTCTCACAGGGATGCTTGCAGCAGGGTTCTAAGTATCCTCCTGTCTTTGGTCTCTCCTCCTCCTTCCAGACCATCCTTAACAAAGGCTCAGTTCAGTTCAGTTGCACATTCGTGTCCAACTCTTTGTGACCCCATGGACTGCAGCACGCCAGGCCTCCCCTGTCTATCACCAACTTCTGGAGTTCACCCAAACTCATGTCCATTGAGTCAGAGATGCTATCCAGCCATCTCATCCTCTGTCATCCCCTTCTCCTCCTGCCCTCAGTCTCTCCCAGCATCAGGGTCTTTTTAAATAAGTCAGCTCTTTGCATCAGATGGCCAGAGTACTGGAGTTTCGACAAGGGTAACACGCTTATCTTCTGAAATTCAATCCTGAGCATGTCACTCCCCTACTTAGGTGTCTTTTCTGTGCTTTTTCAAAGTTTCATGCCTCTGCAAATGCTGCAGGTTTGTTTTTTTTTAATTAGAGCTTTATCTAAAACACTTTCTTCTTCCCTCCTGAGTACCTGTTTAAACTGCTACTAGTTTATCTTGCCCCCTCTTCTGTGGAGTCTCTCCTGGCCTCCCACTGTACCCCAGACATCTGAGCATCTCCCTTAGAGCATGATGATAATATTTGATTTATTTCTGTACCTTAAAATAGACAGTGAGCTCTCAGAGAGCAGAAATAGTGCCCTGTTCACCTCTCCTTCCTCCAAACCTGGCATGATGTCTGGCACTTAGATATACAGTGACTATGTGGATAGATGGACAGACAGACATGTGGTCACGTGAAACAGGATGCAGCCCTTGGGTGATGCCCAGACAAGCGCCCAGGTTTTCATAATGGGTGTCTCCTCTGCCACTGCCATGGCAGGTCCCCACATCACATGAGCACACAGCATCTGATCTGCACACCAAGGACTCAAACAGGTTTACTCCGAGGGGTTTTGGTTAACTATCCTCTGTCAACAGTTCTCTGTGGTAGGTGCTGCTGCAGGGTATATGTGGGTGAGAAATTCTCAAAACAGTCAAGCACAGACTGACCAGAATATACCCAGTGCTTTTCTTGTTATTGAGGCATCACAGCGTCCAAGGGGGCAGCCTGGGGACGGTGCCTGACCTGTGACTCCGTTAGTGACGAGACAGAGCTCAGAACGCAGCGTTTCTGACCCGTATTCCCTCCGCCACCTGCGCCACTTCTCGCGTGAAGTGTGATCCTGGGCCCTTGGCGTGCACTGCAGAAGTGAAAGTGTCTCCTGAACAATGTCTCCACATCACAAACACCCGGACTGCGGAGACACTTTCTGTTACTCAGTGCGCCTTAGAGCAGGATCCACGCAGATTAGCTGGCTGTGTGCCAAGTGCCCTGGGGAGGAGCAGACAGAGGACTAGGGTCTCTCCCAGCCTGGAGAAGCTCACAGGCTTGCGAGAGAGACGCCGTCCGGAGCAGCTCCCATCCTGTCGGCCGCCAGAGCCAGCGCCTCGGCTCAGGCGCCCCCAGCGGCAGCTGTGAGTGCCTTGGTGGGAGCTCAGCTTGGCTCGGCTGACAGGTCTGGGGGTGGTGGGGGGTGGTCTTTGGAATTTTCTAGAGCGTAGGAAAGAGTGGTATAAAAAACATCACATGGTAAATCTTGCCATTTTAACTTTTTCTTTAGCCTTGCTTCTCTTCAGAGAGATGAACTCTGTCCTGGCTCTGTTTCCGATGCCTACTGCGTTTACAGTTCTGAGGGCGCACACCTGTTTGTCTGCTGGTCAGTCTGTCTGTCTGTCTCTGCCCCTTTCTCCTCCAGGAGCTGGGGGTGGCCAGTCCTTTCCCGACTGCGCTGGCTGCCCCTTCTCCTGCCTCTGGGGCAAACTGCTTGCTGCTGGTCTCCCTCCCTGCCTTTCTCGGCCCCTCTCACAGTTGGCCCCTAGGCCTCAGCAGCCCCCCTCGTCTCTCCCTCCTCACGTCCTGCCCCAGGAGGGCAGCACGGCTGCTCAGCCTGGCTCCTCACCGCGGCGTCCGTGTGCTGCGTCCAGCTGCCGCCTTCTTGTTGCATCTCATCGTTTGATGTCCTCCTCGCCATCTGTCTGTCCATCTTCCGCGCTGAGCGGACCGTTACTGCAGCCTGCAGAGAACGTCTGTATGTGGTGGCTCAGCCAAGAAAAATATTGTCATGTTTAATAAATTACCATCTAAAAGTAACCTCTCCGCCCCTACTTAGAAAATAGGGTTGGGGACATAATGACTTTGAATATGTTATTTTTACTACTGTGGGTTGTTTTGGGTAGACCATTAAGTTTGATACTGAAAAAGAAAAATACTTTAAAACCTTATAAAATGTCGTCTAAATTCTATATGACGTATTTCAAAATTCAGAATTTAGAAGTCAGATATAATGAATACAAAATAATATTACACTTTACTGAGAAGCCTGTCCTCTTCTGCTGCGTCACCTTCTCTTCTGTTTACGTGTCGTCACCCTTTCCATCACTCTCATCTCCAGATTCTTCCAAATACTTGAAGTATGAATGCTGTCGGCAGCTTCACGTTAGAGGTTCAGCTCCACCCCTAGCTGGAAATAGCGTTTCCTGAATCCTTTGGGCTTTATCTTGATTAGCAACTTCCAAGTCTCTTTCTGCCACTAGGAGGTGCTCTTAGAAACAGCAAAACAGAAAAGTTGCCCTACTTGAGAACTTTTTTTTTAGTTTCCTGTTAACTAAAGTCATTTATTTTCAGCCTGAAAACATCCCACTAGTACACAGCTTTAAGTCCAAAATCTCCTCGCTCTGAAATGCTTTCCCATCCATAATACCCCTTAACCAGCAATTTGAGCACCTTAAGGTCAAGCTCTTCTCTTGCAAATAGCTCTGTTTCTACACCACTCTGTCAGCGAAATTTTGTATTCAAATGAATTGGGATTGTGAATCGCTTTGTATGAGTAAAACAATATAGATTTTGTATTTAAAGTAAGCTAATTTAAACTTTCTGGGAAACAGAGAGGTACTCCATTAATGGAGAAAACAAAAACAAAAACAAAAACTGGAAAAGGACCTGAAATAAAGGTTTAGTAAGAGGCAGCAATGACTGTTGTCTATCTGTCTGTCTCACTGTCTTTGTCTGCTCACCTTTCCCATCACTAACCTGGAGTGAGGTCAGAATGTGCAGGAGTCTGTGCAACGTGAGGACAGCCCCATATTCTGTAGGCGTTTGAAGGCACCTTTTGCTCACCCTGCGGCCCTGGAAGGAGTCTAGTGTGGGTGTGCCTGATTGCAGAGGAGTTGCGTGCGCTACGCAGTGTTCATCCTTGCAGCCCTGAGAGGCTGGAGAGGATGGTCTTAGGAGCAGATCCGGTGGCTGGGAGAGGGGAGAGGTGCTCAGGGACTCACGTTCATCAGACTCCTGGCGGGTGAGGAGAAAGCTGGGTGGCCTGGGGCAAGCCACTCAGTGCCTCTTGACTGGTTTCTCCATCTGTGAAGTGAGAGTGGAGCAGATGACCCTAGAGTCTTGGACATTTGGCAAAGACAGCGTCGCCCCGTAGAACTTCCTGTGGTGGTGGAGTCCTCTGTGACTGGTCTTGGCCCGTGCAGGAGCCTCTAGCCACATGTGGCTGTTGGGAATTTTTGCAATGTGACTGGTGCAGCTGAGGAATTTTCTAATCTCCACTTCTTTAAATAGACACTTGTGACTGGTGGCTGCCATACTGGACTGTGCAGCTCCAAGGTACAGAAGGACCTATATTAGAGAAAAATAAAATGTATGATCTCAGCGGAGGTGATAAGTGGATGTCACAGGTGAATAATGTACACTAGCTTTGATATAAATTGTCCTGAATGTGCAGAGTCAGTCCCATTTCCTCTGGGTAGCAAACTGTCCTGTGAAGCAGAGCTATGAGCGGGAATGAGATGGAAGGAAAAACTTTCACCAGGGATGGAGACCCTCACACATCTGAGTGAGCTTCAGTAATTAAGCACCAGAGTAGCTGGGCACAGCTCCCTTGTTACCCTTCTAAAGCTGCTGAGTTTTCAGCAGTTCTTGGTACTGCCCTGCTCTCCTTCCCCTTTTCCCCAAAATTAAAAGCTGATGCTACTGAGGCCAGCTGGGGGTGTGGGCAGCCAGTGGACTCTGGGTGTGCATGGGCCCTGGGCTTGACCTTCAGAGCCCCTCTAAGGTTCTAAGGATCAGTGACAGCCATGAGATGCCAGGCTCCTCAGTATTGTGTGCTCTGATAAAATATTAATCCAGTTATTAAAATATCTCCTCCTCCCCCATGATGAAGGAGTATATCCGAGAACAGCCCAGCACAAAGCTACCTGACCCAGAAGTCATCCAGTTCTGTGTCTCCATCTTCAAATGCTCCAGGCTCCTGCTCCCCAGATGGCGTCGATCAGCAGTTCCTAGAGGACTTCCACAGGGTGACCAAAGGGGGCTCCGCCGAGGACTCCAGCCAGTACTACTGTGACAAGGTGGGGGGCGGGGGGGCTCAGGTGCTGTGGCCAAAGCAAGGCCAAGCCAGCCGGGCTTCCCTCTCGGGCAGTTAAGTGGTTAGGACTCAAAGGAAATAGGTTATCACCAATCACTGGAGAAAGAAGTAACGTGATTGATGATTTTCTGACATTTCCCAGAACGATGGTGACGGCTACTTAGTCTTGATCCGCATCACGCCAGATGAAGACGGGAAATTTGGATTTAATCTAAAGGTACGTTGTGTGTAATTTATAAGGACGTGTGATGCTCTGAAGCACTCTTTAGATGACTTTTAAACTTCCATTACAAATGTGCCATAGACCTAAGGCTGTGTAGGAAAATTGGCTTGGCCTTCAGAATTGGGAGCTTTTCAGTGGGGCCATAGAAGCTGCCTCATACCAAGTGCCTACTCTACGTACTTGTTTATTTCCCCTTATTGAGGATATAAAGAGGATCATTTATATCCCCTTATTGAGTCCTTTTATTAAGTGGTGAAGTTGGTATTTTGAAAGATTTTATAGCAGTAAACTAAGGGGCTTCCCAGATGGTGCTAGTGGTAAAGAATCTGCCTGCCAATGCAGGAGACATGAGATGCAGGTTCAATTCCTGGGTCAGGAAGATCCCCTGGAGGAGGAAATGGCAACCCACTGCAGTACTCCTGCCTGGAGAATCCCATGCATAGAGGAGCCTGGCAAGCATCAGTCCATGGGGTCGCAAAGAGTTGGACACGACTGACTGAACACAAGGCTCGGAGAGATGGGAACTCCTCAGCACTGCTAAGAGAGAACAGGGATTCAGGTGCAGGGCCATAACCTCCTCTGTTTCCCTCTAGGCCGGCTCTGCAAACTATGACCTACGGGCCCAATCCCATCTGTTCTTACAAATAAAGTTTTATTGGAACACAGACACCCCATTCATTTACAAATGGTTTATGTCTCCTTTGGCATTTCGATGGCAGAGGTGCTAGAGTACCCTCTGTCCCACAAAGCCGCAAAAAGTAATATCTGACCCTTCACAGAAAAGGTTTATCAGCCTTAGAGCAGAGTGAGGGCAGGCGATCTTCGCTGCCCACCCTGCAACTGCCATCATACACTCCTTTCTGATAGCCCGGCAGCCCCACTGACAGCCAGTTCTCAGAGGTCACAAGCCCTCACAGTCTGGGACCTCTCCGCAGCTCCTCCCCTCCACCGTAAACCCCTCTCCCAGCAGTGCTTATGGGCTGGGCTTTGAGTCTTTTTCCTGAGGATGCTTGCATTTTTTGAAAGGACCCTGCTTCTTCCAAGTGCATCTTTAGTCCATGGATGGTGGGGATGGCAGTGGAAGGCTTCTGAGTGGCCTTCTGGTTGACCCACTAGACCCATAGCCTCTGGAACCTTATCCTAAAAGGTACCAACCCTTGGGACTAGAATATATTTAAGTGAAAGTTGAGCCCTCCTTTTGGTCAGAGATATCTGCATGTCTTTGATGCTGTGAGCAACTCTAGTGGTTTTTAATGTATATGTTTACAGGGAGGAGTGGATCAAAAGATGCCTCTCGTGGTGTCGAGGATAAACCCAGAGTCACCTGTAAGTAAACGCATTCTGTAATTTCCCAAGTCCGTTTTCCATTAATGAAACAGATTTCTATTTCTGTGTCCTGTTTCTTTTTTACTGGCAGCATAGGGTGTGTGTCAATGCCTGCATAGAGATAGGAAGAAAGAATTTTCCGGGACCTTGTTGCCTCGTGTGGCCCCCGAGGCTGCAGCACCAGCATCCCTTGGGAAGCTTACTAGAAATGCAGATTCTCGTACCCCACTCCAGACCACCTGGACCAGAATCTGCATTTTTAACCAGATCCCCAGGTGATTGGGAGGCACAGTAAAGTGCAGAAGTCCTGCTCCCAAGAAGGCAACTGGGGCATAGCGTTTGCTGTTCTACAAGCTCTAAGTGGGCTCGTGGGTCTTGTGCCTCTTCCCCCACCCCACCCCCACCCCATCCCATCCTCAGCCCTCTTCCTGGGCCTCTAGGCATCTAGGGGATGATTTGTTTTTTTTTTTTAAGCCTTGAGCACCAAAGAGTCCCTGCACCTCCTAAGAAAGGGACCCATTTGGGGGTTTTACTCTTGAGAAGTCTTTAAGCTTGTGCTTTACTTTTTCTTACTGCTTATGGCCTCTATGAATGAAGAAGCCTATTGATCAGTTGCACGGCTTCTTGTCCATAACGGTTCGTGCCTTGGGGGTTATGCTTGCAAAGGCTTTCTCCATCACAAGATATACTTGCTTTTAGCTGACCATTCATTTTCTACCAAAACACCTAGAAAAACAGAAGATAGAGGCATTAGAGTCATCCTGTCTTTACAGTAATAAGTGAAGCTTGGCTGCCAAGGAGAAATGGCCTGAGTACATTTTCACTTTGTTCTGAAATGTTTTCATGTGTAA
>SJYC01024144.1:0-10118 GCA_006408675.1 Madoqua kirkii | reverse complement strand
CCCCCCCACCCCATCCCATCCTCAGCCCTCTTCCTGGGCCTCTAGGCATCTAGGGGATGATTTGTTTTTTTTTTTTAAGCCTTGAGCACCAAAGAGTCCCTGCACCTCCTAAGAAAGGGACCCATTTGGGGGTTTTACTCTTGAGAAGTCTTTAAGCTTCTGCTTTACTTTTTCTTACTGCTTATGGCCTCTATGAATGAAGAAGCCTATTGATCAGTTGCACGGCTTCTTGTCCATAACGGTTCGTGCCTTGGGGGTTATGCTTGCAAAGGCTTTCTCCATCACAAGATATACTTGCTTTTAGCTGACCATTCATTTTCTACCAAAACACCTAGAAAAACAGAAGATAGAGGCATTAGAGTCATCCTGTCTTTACAGTAATAAGTGAAGCTTGGCTGCCAAGGAGAAATGGCCTGAGTACATTTTCACTTTGTTCTGAAATGTTTTCATGTGTAATGTAGGCTCTGAGCAGCACTTCCTTAAAATCCCACCGCTAGCCACCATGTCAACACAGCAGTGGCTGTAATAAAAATAAAGGCGATAATGCCGGCGGGGGAAAAGCAGGACTTGGTCACAGTCTCCAGTGTCCAGGCTCAGAAAGCACCAGCTTCTCCCCCTGAGGATTATGTTATGGTAACGGAAGAAACTCGCTCTTCCCTTGCGTGCAGGCAGACACCTGCATCCCTAAGCTGAACGAAGGGGATCAAATCGTGCTCATCAACGGCCGGGACATCTCAGAGCATACCCACGACCAGGTGGTGATGTTCATCAAAGCCAGCCGGGAGTCGCACACGCGGGAGCTGGTCCTGGTGATCAGGAGGAAAGGTAACCGCCCCCGAGGGAGAGGAGCCTGAGTGAATAGGGGCTGCTCGCGCCGCTTCCTTGGTTTCGGGATGTTGTGCTCATAGCCAGCATCGGTAAATCAGGAACTTTCCCCTGATGGGAAACAACCTGCTGGCTGACTTCTCACTTGAAAAATGTGGAGATCTGGCCCCACAGGGTCCCATCCCTCATGACCAGTCCTCTGCAGGCAGGCAGCACCCCCTGCCCCCACTTTCAATATAAGACATGACATTCCTCTCCCCTGTTCCTCGCAGGTCCATCTCGCCCCCTCCACGCACCCCTCTTAGCTGCCTACCTCTGCCTTCATTTGCATTTTCAACCCTTTCTCAAAGGATCGGGTTATATTTCATTCATGTGCATTTGGTTTCATTGGAGAGGCTTTAGCAGAATGGGGCCGGAGCCTGGCTGCCTCAGGGCTGCTCCACCTCTCCCTCCTCCTGGGTTCCGGAACCTTGAGCAGATCTCTCACACAGTCTGTGTGTCAGTTTCCTCTAATGTAGAATGAGGATGACACAGCCGCTGCCTCCCAGGATCCCTGTGAAGATAAAGTGAGGCTCATACTGGAAATCACCGAACGTGCTGCCCACTTCATGGTGGGGGTCGGAAGGGCATCCCCTGTTGAATACGGCTACTGTTAGTGTTGTTGTTGTTGTTATAAAGCAGGAAGCCCAGTCCTCAAACCCTCCTTCCCAGCTTTCAGACCCTGGAGGTCAATGAAGCACGTGACTCGGGCCCTGGCCCTGCATCTCTGGACTCAGTCATCAGCACAGCCCACACCCCCCACATAACTGCCGCCTTTGTTCCCGCTAAAACTCCCAGTGCCAGCGCTCATCCCACCTCCTCCATGAGGTCCTCCCGAACCTCTCCAGCCCCCTAACCCAGCTCCTCCCACCACCCATCACCAAACCCAGCTGCACCCTGGGCACATAGTAGGTGTCACTAGTGACAGTGGCCGACGTCTGTGCAGCTCCGGTGACGGGCCGTCATGGTGTTCGTTGCTTTGCATAATTATCCTCTTCCGTTCTTACAATGATCTCATAAGGTTGGTATCCTTATCCCCGTATGAGGATAACAGTCACAGAGAGGTTAAGTAAGTTGCTGTGAGTCTCATAAGGCCACATGATGGTAGAGAAGGAAGGGACCCAGCAAGTGGAAGCAAGCCTGTCCATCACGTGAAGTGCCAGGTGACCTGCTGGCCGATAAGGGGCGGGGCCTTGGGGAAGGGGGAGGGGAAGTGGCATCCGAGCGCTCCAGCCAGGCCCTGGGTGGGCATCCCCCGCTGACCATGGCAAGGGGCTGGCACCTTTTTGAGGTGAGGAACAGAGATATTTGTAGACTAGTGGAGTTGCAAGAGCCGTGCCACTGATTTTCTGTAACTATCATGATACGTTCATTTTAAAAATAAACATTTAAATTAAAAAAAAAATAGTAGTAACAGAAAGAGTAACAGAACCCATGAAAATCGGTAAAGAATCTGAGCTTCTGTGATCAGTGAAACGAATGTGCCCTTTAGGGTCAGACGTGTGGACTGAATCCCCGGGTCCCAGCCTGGCAGGCTGGGTCACCTTAGACGACTGTCTTGCCTGTGAGCCTGTAACGTGGGAATAAATAACTAAATAAGGTGGGAATACTACTCAGCACTGTGAGGATTCAGTTCAACCGTGTGGCAAAATATAAAAGTTGTTTCTTCTGTTTTGCCTTGAAGACAGTACGGAGCCACTGAAGGCTCTGGAGTAAGGGAGCGACTTCTCTTTCTGGGTCAAAAGGGAGCGTTCAGAGATGATCCCAAGGTCTGACGTGATGGTGGACAGAAAGAGGCACGTGAGGCTGGGAAGCGGTGTGCACGGAGGGAGGAGGAGGTGCTCTGTTGGTTTTCACCTGTATCGCGTCTGATGTGAAGGGAGAGTTCTGAAGAGAAGCTAAGAGATGTCTACTCCAGAGCCTCCCACCTAACAAGAGCCTTGAGTTAGAGATGAACTGACCGCGCTCTGTGGGGCAGGGGTGTGGACAGCGCCAGACCCCATACCAGCTTCCTGGGAAAGTGCCTGTTTGAAGGGAACCTGAGAAGGAAGGAAGAGCTGGGTAGAAGAATAACCAGGTCGGAGAAGCAAAGGGAGAAGATGTGTTCTCTTCAATGACATGTGTTCCCGTCCTCTTAGCTCTGACAAAAGCCTCTTGAGTCCTAAACACCATCATTTAAGGCTAACCAGAAAGATTAGTATGTCATTTTGTATAATTAGCACATATTGAATCATTCAACGGGAAGTAGTATCTTTGGTGAAAATGATTACCATGTGCTTAATCATTAATAAGATGTTTTTAAACCATCTGCATTCAGGTGTCACAAGTATAATTTGTGGGGGAGGAAACTGATCCCCCGCGCATGGCTGGGCAACCCTGACGCACCCTTTCTTGTCCACTGCAGCTGTCCATTCATTTGCCGAAATCAAATCTGAAGATGAACTGAACCAGCTCTTCCCAGAGGCCATCTTCCCTGTGTGTCCAGAGGGTGGGGACACACTGGAGGGTTCCATGGAGCAGCTAAAGAAGGGCCTTGAAAGTGGGACGGTGCTGATCCAGTTTGAGGTAAGAGACCCCCGGGGCCTCGGTGGGCTGCCTGATGGCTGCAGGGTCCCCCGAGTCGTCACCAGGCGGCCGGACTCATCGAGGGACCTCCGAGGGGCTCAGGGCCTCCGGGAGAAAGCCGGGGCGGGGTAGCTGGGGGCCATGGCCCATCCCTGAACTCTGTCTCCCCTTCCTGTTCTAGTAACGATCAGTAGTCATGGAGAAATCTGTCAGAAACCGAGGAGGCGGGACTCTGAGAATGTTTAGCTGCCAGCACAAAAGCTCAGAACACTCGTAGTCTAAGGTGGTGGAGAGGCAGCGTGGGCGAGCGCGGAGGGCTGGTGGAGGAGCTGGGCCCTGACCCCAGCAGGCATGCTGTAATTTGGAGCACTTGATACCATCCCATGAGAGCACAGGGGCTGGACTTCTCAAGTCCCCCAGAACCTTGGGGACATGAGTGGGGATCAAAGTCAGACCCCGTCTTCCCTCCCCAGGAGACACCTCTGCTCATGGGATTGAGGTTGTTGACAAAGGCACACGCAGAGACTCTGCAAAATAAAGTAGGACTCGAGGAGGCTCAGTTTTCAAGTCAGTTTTACTGACCGCCAGCAGCAGCAGCAACAGAATATAAATAGAACGTATTTATCTTCCACATTTTTTAAAAGTGGTAGAATACAGAGTAGTTCACGCAGTGAAAGATAACAGAAGCGAACGGAGAAAGCATAGAACAGGCCGATGAAAGACAGCTGACCATGATTAATGACACAGACAGTCTGGCTTCATAAATTAGCAAAGTCTCAGGTCAGATTCAGAAGCCGAAGTCTGCACTGCATTGTTTATTAGAAAGCCATATAAAGGGAAGAGGCGCAGAAGCAAAACTAGGGAATTTGTCAAATGTTTACGATTGCATATTGGTTTAGGAAAGCATAAGTAATGTGAATACCAAACAAGAAAGATGCAGAGTCTTGAATGAGAGAGAGGTTTATTTGATAATGCATTAAGGAATAGAATGTAAATAAAATGCATTATTAGAGCAATGTGTATTGAACAACAGTAGAAAGTAAAACCCACAATGAAAGGTGAATTGACCTCACCCAAAAAAATCAATAGGGAATTTTGAACTTAACAGCCTTGACAGATAATATAGACAAAAAATAAGTTGAAATCAGGATAAAAGGGTAAGAGTAGTAAGATTACTTAGAATTGATAAACATATGCTAAATATCTATTAATACAAAGATAAAACCTTTTTTCCAGTGGCCTGCAGGAGGCTAGGTAGGCTTAAGACTTTTAAAGGAAAAAAAATTGTAGACTCTTTGCATTGCAAAAACCTCAAAATTGAGACATACATTTTAAACACTAAAACTTAGGTTTTGGGGCAGGGATGTGATGTGTCTGATTGTTTTTTTAACTTTTTATTTTATATTGAAGTTTAGCCATTTAACAGTTGTAATAGTTTCACGTGCACAGCCAAGCGACTCAGCTTTAAACATGTATTAAAACACTTAAAACAAGGAGCACTTAACAGCCAGAACATATCAGTTTTATTCTGTTGGCAGGGAATTGGAAGGAAATGTCAAAAGGGAATTGTACTTTGGAGCCGTCTGTTCATTCATCCAGCAAATGTGTATTAGGTATTTATCATGTGCCAAATGTTGGATCAGGAACACAGTCAGGGAAGGAGAAGGGGGATTTCTGGCCCCAAGAAGCTTACAGTCTTATTTTTGGTATATTGGTGGGAATGTATCATGAGTCCCAGAAGCAGCTGAAGACCAAGGTAATGTATGTCCTGTAGGAACTGGAGGTGAGAGGTTTCCTCTAGGATAAGATGTAGTGTTAATAGAGGGTGGATGGGATTAAGTGTGGACGGGAGGGTACCCCAGGATGGTCGCAGACTAAGCTCATAGGCTCAGGTGGGCAAACAATCCTCCCTGGGGTGACCAGCACTCGAGAGTCCTGGGAGGTGTCTCCAGGTGATGGAAGCTCTTACCCAGGCTGAACCAGGTCTCTTCGATCAGACTGTCCACAAGGAGGCGCTGTGGGCTCTCGGTGAGGAAAAACATGGCGCCTGGTCTAAAGCAGTGCTCCAGAAAACCCCTCCCTTTTCATGTTTTCCATGTGAGACTCCCCGAAGAGGTTTGTTTTCCTTGAGCAGTAATGTTCACTGAAACTCATTAGGAAGATAAAAAATGCTTTAGCAAGAAGTACCCACCTGTCTCCCTGTGGTTTCTAGCAGTGTTTCTCATGGGATGACACCCTGACCACCTGTGTGGGTACCACCTGTGAAGTGGAGTGAAGTTGCTCAGTCGTGTCCGACTCTGTGCGACCCCATGGACTGTAGCCCACCAGGTTCCTCTCTGCATGGGATTTTCCAGGCAAGAGTACTGGAGTGGGTTGCCATTTCCTTCTCCAGTAGATCTTCCCGACCCAGGGATCGACTCCAGGTCTCTCGCATCATAGGCAGACGCCTTAGCCTCTGAGCCACCAGATATCTCCTGAGGAGGTTGTTAAACTACCTCAGCCCACAGCTACTCAAATCAGCCGCACTGGGAGGGCACCTGGGTACTGGTTGTTAATAAGGTCTCCAGGAGCCTTTGATGCACAAGCTGATCCTGAGGATGGGAGAGTAAAGATCGCACCAGAACCACTGTCCCACCTAAGCCCTGCCTTTAGAGCCTATAACTGGGTTACAGAAGAAATAAGAAATGGAGAACATAGAATTTTTAGGGTTAAATTCTTGTATGTACACATTTCATTCATTTAATCAAAACACTTCCTGGAAATTAAGTAGGAAAACTTTTAAATAAATTAATTTTTTCCACACTCCAAAATGTGGGACAAATAATAGCTGCTCTTCGATGGAGCCAGTGGGATCCATGGAGCCCTGATTTTCGGTCTCTCCACATTGCCCACTACGGAATCCTAAGCTGGGAAACTCAGTTTAACAACCACTGCTCTAGGTGGGGGACGATGTCTTACACAACTGCTAAAGGAGGGAAAGACCAGAGGAGGGCAAAAGGAAACCCAGAGTGTGCCTTTACCGAGGGCCAAGGGCTTTGTAGATGTCCTCGCCCAGTAGCCCCCCCACCGCCCCGCAGGTGCTGTCATTATCACTGCTATATAAATTGTATACAAGTTTGTGTAAATGAAGGATCAGAGTCTTGCAGAGGTTCTCGCACAATAAATGGCACAGCCTGACTGGAACCCAGGCAGGCTAAACTCATAGAACTGGTTCTCTTAACAACTATAGAGCCTTATATGCGCGTGTGCTCAATTGTGCAGCTGTGTCTGACTCTGCGACCCCATGGACTGTATAACCCGCCAGGCTCCCCTGTCCATGGGATATCCCAGGCAGGAATACTAGAGTGCGTTGCCATTTCCTCTTCCAAAGAATCCTCCTGACCCAGGGATCAAACCAGTGTTCCTGCATGGGCAGGCAGATTCATGGTACCACGGAGCCACCTGGGAACCCCCTTGTGTAACTGCTGTTTCCGCATGAGAGTTGTTAGAACAGCATGACATCAGAGCTAAGGAAGATCTGAAATGCCGTCTAGCCACAGGGAGCTGAGAAGACTTTAAATCCTGACTCCAGCACTTGCTTCCTGTGTGACCTCACACACGTCCCTTAACCTCTGTGGTCTCTACTTCCCCATCTGTAAATTGGGTATTTCACGGCTAGTTGTTTGTTTGTTTGTTTGTATTTTGAGGAATAGCCAATTAACAATGTTGTGATAAGTTTCAGGTGAACAGTGAAGGGACTCAGCCATTTGGAATGGACAGGTACACACTGCCATGTCTAAAACGGATAACCAACAAGGACCTACTGAATGGCACATGGACCTCTGCTCAATGTTAGGTGGCAGCCTGGATGGGAGGGGAGTTTGGGGGAGAATGGAAACATGTATGTGTATGCCTGAGTCCCTTCAGTGCTCACGGGAAGTTGTCATGGGCTAGTTGTAAGGGTTAAGAGGAGATAAATACTTAATGTGTTGTCTGCCACAGGGTCAGAGTGCAATAAAAAGTAACTATTACAATTTATAAATAAAGTCTACAGAACCCGCCCCATCCATACAAGAAGTGGAACCCAGCGTGTCTGACTCCAGAGTCTTGGCTATTCTGTTTCCCCTTCCAGTGCCTTTGGCAGGTGGCAGCTTGACTGTTGGAGGCTGTGTCTGGGAGCAAGAGGCAGGGCCTGGTTCCTAGCAGGGGCCCATACCACCCTCTCCCCGCCACAAAGGACCTGCCCTGGGGGATCTCCTCTGTGGATGGATTCCCTTTTGCAATGATAACAGGCTGGTTTTCAGAACAGCTTGCTCTGAAGCATTTTTCATTAATGGAATTCCCCTGTCCCTCCTGTGGCTTTCAGTAAACAATTACAAATGTGTTCCAGAAAGCGTTTGGTTCCAGCTGTAGTAAAATCACACTTAATAATTAGCGTTTCGATAGCATTTTGGAATGCACCAAGTGCGTCTCGCATATGCTGTCCCAGTTGACTCTCTCAGCAGTTCTGTGAGACAGACAAGGGCAAAATTATTGGGATCACTCCTTTCGTAAATGGTGAGAACAAGGCTTCGTGGCTGCGGGACTCTCCCAGTGCCACCCTGCTGGTCAGAGACAGAGCTGGGATTAGCATCTGTGTTGAAAGCCCATTGTCAGAACTCACCAGGTGTGACCCAGATCTCCACCCAGCCTCCAATGGGAGCTCTGTTCTTTAGGAGCCACACGATGTGAGCCATTCCTTGTGACCCATTTGCCAGCATTGATCACCAGCCTCAAACTGCCTCAATACCGTGTTCAGCCGTGGTACGGCATCCTCCTCCTCTCACGTAAAGGAGCCCTGACGTGGAGTTCACAAGCCCCAAATCCATTACCACCTCCAGGACGCTCTCCTCTAAGAACTCATTGACTCAGCCCCAGGGTTATTCCTTCCTGAGTAACCTGTGGCTCATTTCACGCTTTTTCCCCCCGAGTTGAGCTTTCTGTGTAGGCAAGGGAGAGGGAATGCATTCAGTATAGTCAACCCTGAATAAGAGCTAAGTGAGGATACCAACTGTCCTTTGAGAACCAACTTCCCAGTACGCAAAGGCCCCTCGTGCCCATCCTCACCCATCACCCAGTGGCCTTGCAACCTCTTTGGAGATGTGTGGGATGCAATTAATAGAAAATGAGAAACATCTGTCCTCTCGCCTCCCAGGACTGATGAGTGTCTACAGAGCTCCATCAAAGGTCATGCCAGACTTGGAGACTCCCTGCCCCTCCCACCTCAGCATCTTCCCTCTTTACCAAAACCAGACGCCATCCTTTTATCTCTTCTGACCACTGTTTTTCCTGAGCCTGCTCCTACATCATCCTTTAGAAGAAACATCCATTACTGTCAGAGCAGGTGACTTACTACTTACTGGTTGCTATGATCATTGTATACTTGATTTGGAAGGACAAAGAGAGCTGAAGACTTAACACATGTGGGTGTACCTTCAAGATTGAAGCTCACACCAGAAAGCTTTTTTTGATTTTCCAGATTTTTGTTTTAAGAAAGGCAAATGTTATCAAGTATAACATCTACGGAATACAAGGAGCAGACTGTAGGCTTTGGAATGAACATGTGTGTAGCCTTTACCTTTCAAGTGGCAGGGATCCATTTAAAGGAGTTGCCACACCAGCTCATTGCCAAGGATTTCCCTGTGAAAGAGTAAGACTCTTGTAAGAACGCTTGAGTCTGCCGGCACTGGGACCTGCATTGGGGACTGGGATCTGAAGTAGCTCTCTTGAAACTCCCCAGATTGCCAGCAACAGTGTCAGTGCATTTCGGCAAACCTTTACGGGAAAGTAGGGAGAGATTCTTGAGTCCCCGCAAGGCAGCGTCCTGGCCCTCTGACTGGGTCAGGTACGGGAAAGATGAAAGTCCCCAGTGTAGGTGAGCTATTGATGAGCAGGGAATTCTGATGTCTGCAAAGTGGAGAATAACCTCTCAAGTCCTTCATGAAAAGGGGCTACTCTTAGCCTAGTTACCTGCCTCTAAGCCACCTCTCATCCTGCTCTTTTGTTCAGAGCAGCAGATCCCATCATTCTGCCACACTGCACATTTTTATTGAGCACGCTGGCCTAGGGCTCTCATGGAACAAACAAGTTACCTGCTTTTGTGGAGACCGCAGGGTAGTGCTTGGTACAGAAAGCCCTCTTGGTGCAGAGGTTAAAGCGTCTGCCTGCAATGTGGGAGACCCGGGTTCGATCCCTGGGTCGGGAAGATCCCCTGGAGAAGGAAATGGCAACCCACTCCAGTATTCTTGCATGGAGAATCCCATGGATGGAGGAGCTTGGTGGGCTACAATCCACGGGTCGCATAGAGTTGGACACGACTGAGCGACTTCACTTCCACTTCCACAGGAAGCACAGTATATAACTGTCTTGAAAGTCTTTGCCCTGCATTGGACCGTGGGTCATTGCCAAGGGCATGAAAGGCAGTCTCTTCCCACCGTTTGCTCTCCTTGCCCATTGTCCCTTCAACGCCCTTCACTTTTTTGTCTTTTCTTTTTTTCTTCCTCCTCCTTGGATTGTTGCTGCTTCTGCTGCTAAGTCGCTTCAGTCGAGTCCGACTCTGTGCGAGCCCACCAGGCTCCCCCGTCCCTGGGATTCTCCAAGCAAGCCTTCAGGAATCCCAAATGGGAATTTCCTCTTGGTCTGGTGGTACCGTTGATGGGGTGCTTGCTTCT
>SJYC01024143.1:0-17888 GCA_006408675.1 Madoqua kirkii | reverse complement strand
AGTGGAGTGAAGTTGCTCAGTCGTGTCCGACTCTGTGCGACCCCATGGACTGTAGCCCACCAGGTTCCTCTCTGCATGGGATTTTCCAGGCAAGAGTACTGGAGTGGGTTGCCATTTCCTTCTCCAGTAGATCTTCCCGACCCAGGGATCGATTCCAGGTCTCCCGCATCATAGGCAGACGCCTTAGCCTCTGAGCCACCAGATATCTCCTGAGGAGGTTGTTAAACTACCTCAGCCCACAGCTACTCAAATCAGCCGCACTGGGAGGGCACCTGGGTACTGGTTGTTAATAAGGTCTCCAGGAGCCTTTGATGCACAAGCTGATCCTGAGGATGGGAGAGTAAAGATCGCACCAGAACCACTGTCCCACCTAAGCCCTGCCTTTAGAGCCTATAACTGGGTTACAGAAGAAATAAGAAATGGAGAACATAGAATTTTTAGGGTTAAATTCTTGTATGTACACATTTCATTCATTTAATCAAAACACTTCCTGGAAATTAAGTAGGAAAACTTTTAAATAAATTAATTTTTTCCACACTCCAAAATGTGGGACAAATAATAGCTGCTCTTCGATGGAGCCAGTGGGATCCATGGAGCCCTGATTTTCGGTCTCTCCACATTGCCCACTACGGAATCCTAAGCTGGGAAACTCAGTTTAACAACCACTGCTCTAGGTGGGGGACGATGTCTTACACAACTGCTAAAGGAGGGAAAGACCAGAGGAGGGCAAAAGGAAACCCAGAGTGTGCCTTTACCGAGGGCCAAGGGCTTTGTAGATGTCCTCGCCCAGTAGCCCCCCCACCGCCCCGCAGGTGCTGTCATTATCACTGCTATATAAATTGTATACAAGTTTGTGTAAATGAAGGATCAGAGTCTTGCAGAGGTTCTCGCACAATAAATGGCACAGCCTGACTGGAACCCAGGCAGGCTAAACTCATAGAACTGGTTCTCTTAACAACTATAGAGCCTTATATGCGCGTGTGCTCAATTGTGCAGCTGTGTCTGACTCTGCGACCCCATGGACTGTATAACCCGCCAGGCTCCCCTGTCCATGGGATATCCCAGGCAGGAATACTAGAGTGCGTTGCCATTTCCTCTTCAAAGAATCCTCCTGACCCAGGGATCAAACCAGTGTTCCTGCATGGGCAGGCAGATTCATGGTACCACGGAGCCACCTGGGAACCCCCTTGTGTAACTGCTGTTTCCGCATGAGAGTTGTTAGAACAGCATGACATCAGAGCTAAGGAAGATCTGAAATGCCGTCTAGCCACAGGGAGCTGAGAAGACTTTAAATCCTGACTCCAGCACTTGCTTCCTGTGTGACCTCACACACGTCCCTTAACCTCTGTGGTCTCTACTTCCCCATCTGTAAATTGGGTATTTCACGGCTAGTTGTTTGTTTGTTTGTTTGTATTTTGAGGAATAGCCAATTAACAATGTTGTGATAAGTTTCAGGTGAACAGTGAAGGGACTCAGCCATTTGGAATGGACAGGTACACACTGCCATGTCTAAAACGGATAACCAACAAGGACCTACTGAATGGCACATGGACCTCTGCTCAATGTTAGGTGGCAGCCTGGATGGGAGGGGAGTTTGGGGGAGAATGGAAACATGTATGTGTATGCCTGAGTCCCTTCAGTGCTCACGGGAAGTTGTCATGGGCTAGTTGTAAGGGTTAAGAGGAGATAAATACTTAATGTGTTGTCTGCCACAGGGTCAGAGTGCAATAAAAAGTAACTATTACAATTTGTAAATAAAGTCTACAGAACCCGCCCCATCCATACAAGAAGTGGAACCCAGCGTGTCTGACTCCAGAGTCTTGGCTATTCTGTTTCCCCTTCCAGTGCCTTTGGCAGGTGGCAGCTTGACTGTTGGAGGCTGTGTCTGGGAGCAAGAGGCAGGGCCTGGTTCCTAGCAGGGGCCCATACCACCCTCTCCCCGCCACAAAGGACCTGCCCTGGGGGATCTCGTCTGTGGATGGATTCCCTTTTGCAATGATAACAGGCTGGTTTTCAGAACAGCTTGCTCTGAAGCATTTTTCATTAATGGAATTCCCCTGTCCCTCCTGTGGCTTTCAGTAAACAATTACAAATGTGTTCCAGAAAGTGTTTGGTTCCAGCTTAGTAAAATCACACTTAATAATTAGCGTTTCGATAGCATTTTGGAATGCACCAAGTGCGTCTCGCATATGCTGTCCCAGTTGACTCTCTCAGCAGTTCTGTGAGACAGACAAGGGCAAAATTATTGGGATCACTCCTTTCGTAAATGGTGAGAACAAGGCTTCGTGGCTGCGGGACTCTCCCAGTGCCACCCTGCTGGTCAGAGACAGAGCTGGGATTAGCATCTGTGTTGAAAGCCCATTGTCAGAACTCACCAGGTGTGACCCAGATCTCCACCCAGCCTCCAATGGGAGCTCTGTTCTTTAGGAGCCACACGATGTGAGCCATTCCTTGTGACCCATTTGCCAGCATTGATCACCAGCCTCAAACTGCCTCAATACCGTGTTCAGCCGTGGTACGGCATCCTCCTCCTCTCACGTAAAGGAGCCCAGACGTGGAGTTCACAAGCCCCAAATCCATTACCACCTCCAGGACGCTCTCCTCTAAGAACTCATTGACTCAGCCCCAGGGTTATTCCTTCCTGAGTAACCTGTGGCTCATTTCACGCTTTTTCCCCCCGAGTTGAGCTTTCTGTGTAGGCAAGGGAGAGGGGATGCATTCAGTATAGTCAACCCTGAATAAGAGCTAAGTGAGGATACCAACTGTCCTTTGAGAACCAACTTCCCAGTACGCAAAGGCCCCTCGTGCCCATCCTCACCCATCACCCAGTGGCCTTGCAACCTCTTTGGAGATGTGTGGGATGCAATTAATAGAAAATGAGAAACATCTGTCCTCTCGCCTCCCAGGACTGATGAGTGTCTACAGAGCTCCATCAAAGGTCATGCCAGACTTGGAGACCCCCTGCCCCTCCCACCTCAGCATCTTCCCTCTTTACCAAAACCAGACGCCATCCTTTTATCTCTTCTGACCACTGTTTTTCCTGAGCCTGCTCCTACATCATCCTTTAGAAGAAACATCCATTACTGTCAGAGCAGGTGACTTACTACTTACTGGTTGCTATGATCATTGTATACTTGATTTGGAGGACAAAGAGAGCTGAAGACTTAACACATGTGGGTGTACCTTCAAGATTGAAGCTCACACCAGAAAGCTTTTTTTGATTTTCCAGATTTTTGTTTTAAGAAAGGCAAATGTTATCAAGTATAACATCTACGGAATACAAGGAGCAGACTGTAGGCTTTGGAATGAACATGTGTGTAGCCTTTACCTTTCAAGTGGCAGGGATCCATTTAAAGGAGTTGCCACACCAGCTCATTGCCAAGGATTTCCCTGTGAAAGAGTAAGACTCTTGTAAGAACGCTTGAGTCTGCCGGCACTGGGACCTGCATTGGGGACTGGGATCTGAAGTAGCTCTCTTGAAACTCCCCAGATTGCCAGCAACAGTGTCAGTGCATTTCGGCAAACCTTTACGGGAAAGTAGGGAGAGATTCTTGAGTCCCCGCAAGGCAGCGTCCTGGCCCTCTGACTGGGTCAGGTACGGGAAAGATGAAAGTCCCCAGTGTAGGTGAGCTATTGATGAGCAGGGAATTCTGATGTCTGCAAAGTGGAGAATAACCTCTCAAGTCCTTCATGAAAAGGGGCTACTCTTAGCCTAGTTACCTGCCTCTAAGCCACCTCTCATCCTGCTCTTTTGTTCAGAGCAGCAGATCCCATCATTCTGCCACACTGCACATTTTTATTGAGCACGCTGGCCTAGGGCTCTCATGGAACAAACAAGTTACCTGCTTTTGTGGAGACCGCAGGGTAGTGCTTGGTACAGAAAGCCCTCTTGGTGCAGAGGTTAAAGCGTCTGCCTGCAATGTGGGAGACCCGGGTTCGATCCCTGGGTCGGGAAGATCCCCTGGAGAAGGAAATGGCAACCCACTCCAGTATTCTTGCATGGAGAATCCCATGGATGGAGGAGCTTGGTGGGCTACAATCCACGGGTCGCATAGAGTTGGACACGACTGAGCGACTTCACTTCCACTTCCACAGGAAGCACAGTATATGACTGTCTTGAAAGTCTTTGCCCTGCATTGGACCGTGGGTCATTGCCAAGGGCATGAAAGGCAGTCTCTTCCCACCGTTTGCTCTCCTTGCCCATTGTCCCTTCAACGCCCTTCACTTTTTTGTCTTTTCTTTTTTTCTTCCTCCTCCTTGGATTGTTGCTGCTTCTGCTGCTAAGTCGCTTCAGTCGAGTCCGACTCTGTGCGAGCCCACCAGGCTCCCCCGTCCCTGGGATTCTCCAAGCAAGCCTTCAGGAATCCCAAATGGGAATTTCCTCTTGGTCTGGTGGTACCGTTGATGGGGTGCTTGCTTCTTCTATGCCCAGCCTTGCCAGCATGTGCTGGTTGGAGCCAAGTGGGTGTCCAAGGCCTTTATCTGAGAGGTGTGAGCAGGTTTCATATCTTTGGTTGGACCAGAAGTCCAAGGAGATCAGCGTTGTCTTCTGATGTCCTCTTTCTGCTTTGAGATGATCTTTTCAAAGGAGAAATGTTTAAACTGGAAAACTGATACCTTATCCAGCCCACGCAAACCATGCTGGTCTCCTCCAGCTCCCAGTGCTCAGTTTTCTGTCTTTGAAAGCCAGAGTCAGTGATACTGTATTTAAAGCTGTACTTTAAATACAGCTGTCCCATAGCAAACCCTCTCAGCTGATCTTCTTATAATTCACCCTTAGTTTCACAACTACTCAGAACTAGACCCTGGTGGCTCAGATGGTAAAGAATCCGCCTGCAATGCAGGATCCTCAGGTTTGATCCCTGGGTCAGGAAGAGCCCTGGTGAAGGAATGGCAACCCACCACGGTCCTCTTGCCTGGAGAATTCCATGGACAGAGGAGCCTGGAGGGCAACAGTCCACGGGATTCAGATATGACTGAACAACTAACACATAGAATTACGCTCTGAAAGCGATGAAGACAAAGCACTTGAGGACATAAAAATTAAGATTTTGATAAAACTAAGTGGTCTTACAGCCCTCCCTGCCTATGACCTTCCTCAGCCTCCTGACTGCTCTCATTCTAGGGCAGAATTGAAGGGATCTTACCGACTGGCAGTCCTTGCCTACTTCACATACCTTTAGCCCAAGAATGAACAAAACAGTGTCTTTCCAACGAGGAGTTCTTGAAAGAGCCGCGTCTCAAGTTCTGCCTAATGGTCTTCAGCTCATTTTCTCCCATCCCTGATTCTTCCAGAAAGACTTACCTGTGTTTCTAACACATCACTGTCCACTCTGGACCACTCTTCCTCCGGGCAGTGTGTTCACACCCAGCCTGCCACACAATTTACAAAGTCGGGAGAAGAGTCAGTAAATTAAAAGAACTTGAAAAGCAACTGCTAACTCCTTCAGAAACTAAATGTGAGAATAGGATTGAAGCAATCCAGTGGGAAGAGCATTCAGTATCAGCCTTGGCAAGGCAGGCATAAAAATGAGTGTGTTGTCAATCCTTCTAAAGGCCAAAAAAAAAAAACAAAAACACCCCAAAAAACTTAGCTTTACTCACCCAATTTTTTGTAAATTTTTTTTTTAGTTTTATATATAAATTTCTTTTATTGTAGCTCTTTTTCTTCTTTCATTTGAATTTTTAAAAATTCACGTAATAATTCAAGCAATTCAGAAATCTCCTTTAACTTTTTCTGTTATAATTTACAAGTAATAATTTGATGTGTATCCTTGCATACTCGTTCTATTGCTCATGCAAATTTTATACACACATGTATGTAAGTGCACATACATACATTGTACACACATTGTACATATGCTGCTATGTATAGAAACGGGATCATCACTATGTTATCCTGCCACTTGCATTTTTCACTTAAATAGATGACCGGATAGCCTTTTGAATCTGTACTTTTAGTCCATCTTATTCTATTACTTGCATATAATTTGTGGTATGACGGTATCATAATTTAAGTCGACACTTTTCCCTATTAGGAAATATTCGGGCTGTTGCCAGTTTTCTACTAATAAGAAAATATTTTGATGCAGATAAATTTCTTTGATATGTAGTTTTATGCACTTCTGTCAAGTAAAGCCCAGGGTGTGCACATTTAAAGTTTTACGGATAGTTCTATAATACTTTATTTTTATTTTGCCTTAATACTCTATAATCTTATCAGCACTTGTTTACTGCTGAGATACTTCATAAACTTGTTGCAGTTAAAGCCCTTTGCTAGATCTATGCTTTTCCACTAAACCATCTCAAGTTGATTACATTTACATTTTTGTAATTTGGAAAAGAAAAACTTCCTGCCTCCAGGTTAGCATTACTGATTATATTCACTCGATTAGATTTCACTTCTATGAAGTTAGTTAGAATCAAAATGACATTTAGGGGAATTGACTGACTCAGATATTCTCCTTCTCCCGGAATCAAACCAAAACTTCTAATAAATCGCAAATGTATTTCTCGGAGGAGCCTGGAGAGTCCATTAAAGCTCATAGACATCTAAGAAGTTGCTCACTGGCTACTTGATTGTTAGGAGCTGAAATTGTAAAGATGATTAATACTCGAGCCTAGGGAAATACCGGAAATTCTGAGCATTTGGTAAATGTATGACACGTAATTATCATTACCAAAAATCTCTCTGCTAATTGTCTCCTGTGCAGTTTGTTTGTTTAGTAAAAGAACTAATGGGAGAAAAAAAAAAAAGAAACAGACCAACAAAAGCTGGTTTATAAAATAAAAAATGCAAAATATGCAAAAATATACAGGGAAAGACATTGTTCTGCCTCTCTGTTCACATTGCAAGCACATTTTAATTGATGATGCTGGCTGCAATTTGGCAAACTAACTATTGTCATATTCCGCTATAGGACAACTCCACTATATACATACATATCTCCTCAAAATTATGCATTAATTCAGTAATTCTGTTCCTGGGAATATTTAATAGTAAGCAGTTGAAAACAGTTCAATCAAGAAGTGGAATAAAAGTTAAACTTTGAAAACTTACAGATTGTTGAGCTAGCTGAAATCATGTATATAGAGAATATTTCAAGTATTTAAATGACACAGGAAACTAGACATTATATAATAAGTAGGAGAAACGGCCTTCAAAATTATGGTGATAGTTCCCAGAACACTTCCTGTGAGACATGAGATCCTCATGGCCAAGTTAGCTTGAGAAATGCTCTAATCAGAATTAATAAGCTATGCACTGCAGGACTTGCCAAGTTAGGGATCCATAGAATATAAGATGACTTATAGTATTACCTAAATTTCCTTGACCTTGAAACTTATTCTAAGCACCACCTAGTACAGTTTTTTCCAGAATACTTGGGTTCCATAGAACATAATATATAGGAAGTGCTAATATATGTTGTCTCATTTTTTGTTTTTAAAAAAGTAATATATCTGTGTATTATGTGTAGTTACACATATAATTACATACATTTGTATACATGTGTGCATGGAAAACAGATACAATAGATGAAAAGAGATATGTCAGGATTGTGAAGTTACTGATTTTTTTTTGGGGGGTTTATATTAGTCTGAATTTTTCAAATTTTCTCCAAAAAAATCACTTTCAGCACTGAAAAAAAACGCCAAATTTTAGAATTCCCACAAAGATAACTAAAACCACTGGTGAATATTGTTTCACACTCTAGTTCAAAGTGGCAGATACAGTTGTATAGAAAAGAGAACTCAAAAGGGCAGGAGAAACTTTGGGAGGGAATAGATGTGTCTTGGGGCTTCCCTGGCAGCCCAGCTAGTAAAGAGCCCGTCTGCTAATGCAGGAGACAAGACTCGGGTTCCATCCCTGGATCAGGAAGATCCCCTGGAGAAGGAAATGGCAACCCACTCCAGTATTCTTTCCTGGAAAATTCCATAGACAGAGGAGCCTGCAGGTCCATAGGGTTGCAAGAGTCAGACACGACTTAACACTATCTTTCTTTTTCAAAGAGAAAAGCTCAAGCATTAGAGTCAGATCTGAGTTCAGCCCCTCGTTTGTAATCTTGAGACAAGCTTTTCATCTGTGCCTCTTGCTTGCAAAATAAGAATACTATTAAATACCTTTCCTAGAGCTGTTATTAACATGACATCAGGTACAGTACAAATGTGTTTAATATGTGCTTCTAGATACGCAGTGAGGGTTTTAACTGAATTTTTGCTAGTGATTGCATGCATAGGGAAATAGCTCCTTAAAGGAATATTTAATTGAAGTTTACTATGTATTGAAATAAATGTTTTTACTGTGGAAGTATACTTCTGAAATGATGAATGAAAATCCTCTTGTTCTTGGCAAAGAACGTGGTTCACTCCATTAAACTGGAGGTAAATGTTTTTAGACTAATGTAAATGATTTCTATTTAATTTTTAGTCAGAACTCTTTTTTTTCCCTCTACTTGCTTTTAGCTCTTGTCAAATAATTGTCATGAAGATGAAGTTTTACTTACTGTGATCCATTATCTGTGACTCACACTCCTTCCTATGACTTTTTTCCCCCAAGAGTCTCATGTTAAAAAAAAATCCATATATATTGAAGAATTTAGTCAGTTTCTCATGGGATTACAGAATTTCTGACTGGGAAGATTTTTCTCTTAATATATAAAACCACTATTAAATGTTAAGATTTGGCTGCTGTGAATGGTAAACTTTACCGTTAGCATATATTTTCACACTCTTCATAGCTGTTTTTTCCAATTTTTTTTTTCCACTTCCCTGTTTGTCATATAGCAACTCTATAGAAAGAAGCCTGGTTTGGCCATCACGTTTGCAAAGCTGCCTCAAAATCTAGACAAAAACCGATATAAAGATGTACTGCCTTGTGAGTATCTGGCATGAATGCCTCCTCCCCCCCCACACACTGAGATAATGTTTCCTTTTTTAAAACAGATTGTCTGGTATTCTGGAAGGACTCTCAGTGTGTCTGCAAACACCACCGTCTTTATTGCAGCCATTTCAAACTCGGAACAGTTGGGGAATAGTGTTTATGCTAATGAGGCGAGGGCTGCAGATGGGCTGGGAACTGAACCCTTGTTTACTTGGGGTGGTAAAAATAACACTCCGAATAATCAGTGAATTTCTTTCTCCTCCACAGATGACACCACCCGGGTATTGTTGCAGGGAAACGAAGATTACATTAATGCGAGTTATGTGAACGTAAGTTAGAATTGCAGATCATGAGAAAAGGCACATTAATCGTTGTAACAAGCATGACACTGATGTGCGTGGTCCTTTGCAGCCGGCGAACTGCTTTCCTATTCACTGTCTTGTCTCAGCACCACAGCAGCCGTTGAGGGAAGGCTGGATAGTCTCATTATACAGAGGATGACACTAAGGTTCAGAGATTAAATCATCCGAAAGGTCATAAAGCCATCAGAAGATGAGACCAAAACTCAGCCTCCTGTCCTCGACTGCTGACCTACAGGTGTTTTGTTTGGCCATTGGTACATTTGTAACTTTCTGTATTTCCACCCCCCCGCCAAATCTGATCACTATACATCCTGCCCAAAAATAAAACCACCATAGCCCCAAAACAAAAGGTCACAAATTTCAGTTTGTCATGGGGAAAGTATTATTTCACTCTGAAAATGCATCTTGGGCAACTTAGCCTCTCTGAACCTCAGCCTCTTCATCTAAACCGGGGCTCAGCACACTATTTCTGTAGAGGGCTAGACCGTAAATATTTGGTCTCTGTCTGCAAGCCAAGAGACAAAATTGAGGATATTAATTAGGTACTTACATATACCATTTCAAATGCAGCCATGCAAAAATATCAAAAAATACTGTTAGCTCGCAGTGCAGCCTTTAAATTTGGCCCTCAGCTCACTGTTTATCTGATCTAAATGAACAGAAGACTTCTCAAGTTCTCAGATTATAGCATGATGTCAATAACTACCAGCAAGAATGGGTCTGATCAGTGATTCTACTCATGCCAAAGCATCTGTGAGATTCACTGACCCTCACTTTCAGCATTTCTGTGTTCGGTGATTAGAGCACTGAATGCACTCAGGGGTGGGGCGTGGCTGAGACCAGGGCTGAGAAAGCCGCTAACCAAGCACCAACCAAGCCATGAATGAGGCACCTCCATGTACTGTCCCCACCTAAGAATGAGTGAATTGCTGTGCTGTTCCAAAGCTCAGCCAGTTCTGAGTGTTCTTTTACAGAAAACACTTAGTTTAGGGACTTCGCTGGTGGTTTAGTGGTTGAGAGTCTGGCTTCCAATACAGGGGATGTGGGTTCAACCCCTCGTCAGGAAAGCAGCATCCCACATGCCAACTAATAAGCCCACACACTCTGGATCCTGCATGCCACAGCTAAGACCGGACACAGCCAAATAAATAATTAAAAATAAAAAAAAAGAAAAGACTTAGTTGAGAAGTAAAAGCAGAGCAGGGTAGGAGAGGGATGACAGGGGCACTTATTTTAACATTATGACATTTATCAGTTCAGACAATAACTGTTGTGAGGCGGTGATGTGTTCAGGAACTTGACTCTGATAATCATTTCATAGTGTATATGTTTATCAAGCCATCATGTTGTATACCTTAAATATATATCTTTTGTATTTGTCATTTATACCTCAGTGAAGCTGGGGAGAAAAATTGATCAGCTGAGTGCCACAGACATTGGCAGCTATGCAGAAAGCAAAGTGTAACCGTGGTTGTTGGCATAAGCCTGTGTGGTTTATGCTTCAAAGAAAATATTTTATAGAAAACCCTGCATAGGAAAAGTTGTGGGCATAAGGATTGGCATGGGTTGCTGAAAATGCAGATTCCCAATATTAATTATATCTAGGATACAGCAGAGAAGGTCATTTAAACTCTTTTTCATCTTGTAGGTCCACTTCTGATTATCACCTATTGAATTTCACATAGTTTTATCCTGAGTAGCTAGCATTATTGTCAAACCCCTTCGAAGCATTTTCTAAAGTAGCTTTTCCTTTGATTATCCTTCTTGGCCAAAACTTGGTAGAACTGTTCCTCTGGTGTGCTGACAGTCAGCAGCTAGAAGTGTGTGAGCTGCAGTTTGCCGTCCACCTTGTGGCAGTAACAGATCCTAATGCCTGAACCATCTCCCGCCAGATGGAAATTCCTGCTGCTCACCTTGTGAACAAGTACATTGCCGCTCAGGGACCCCTGCCACATACCTGCGCGCAGTTCTGGCAAGTGGTCTGGGACCAGAAGTTATCCCTCATCGTCATGTTGACGACTCTCACCGAGCGAGGCCGGGTAAGTGGCTTGACTTCCAGACAGACGCGCGTCACTCTCTGCTCTGCCGAAACGCGATCTTCGAAGCTGGAAAAGTCCTTACTGAAATGTGGCCCAGTCCAGCCCCCTTTGTGACCCAGGAGACTGTACATAGCTCCTGACGGACAGCTCCGGGGGAAACTCAGCCCTCCTCCTTCCCACTTGCTGGCCTTTCTGAGCTAAGCAGTGACCAGACAGCCCCTTCCATTCCTGCCTTGGATCTGTGACAGCAAGCTGGAAGGCACTTCCCTTGCCTCACCTGCCCCAGAACTCCTATGTTAGCTGTGATCTCACCCACCTAGGACACGTGCTGATCCTCAGAAGAGCAGTGTTTCAGGGCCAGGTTCACAGCGGAATACAAAGTAGGAGAAATTACCTCTGTCAGTCTCTGCTTGTGTTGCAGCAAAACCTGATGCAAAAAAAAAAAAAAAAGCTAAGAAGGGCTTAATGAGGAGAGCGACGGCAGCATGCTGTGTTCAGCCGACGTGTGTGTTTCGCAGGAGCAGATCACTGACCGTGTAACTGAGGTCAGCGTGCAGGGAGTGCTGTGTGGCATGAGCTCTCTAACTTCCGTCTGCGTCTAGATATCTTCCTGATGAAGTGCTCATCCAGAAACACATTCAAAAATCAAACATAAATTAATATTTAAGGGATCTGTGTGCCACTTCCTCCCAGGCCTGTCCTCTGTATATAGTTCAGAATGCCAGATGACCTGTGCCAGAAGTCAGAGTATAGAATAGGAATGGATCGTACGTTTGAGGAGATCCGTCTACACTCTCACCCCAAAGAGCACAAAATCAGGGTTCCTGCTAATTCTGGAGAGCCTTGTGGGTTCACCTAGGCTGTCCCGGGCAGATGGCTCCCCACCTTGGCTAAAACACTTCCAGGGTCCATCCGTGGATTATTCAGCTTTGATTTAAAAAAAAAAAAAAACCTCTTCATAATGAACTGAAATCCACAGCGCTTTGAACCCCACCCCACCAGCTTCTCTTGCCTGGAAGGCACAGTAATAAGTGGCCCTTCTCTTCCATGCAGTGCCCTTTCAGATACCTGAAGATGATCTTGGACCGCCATTAAGTGGGTGGTCAGCAGAAATTGTCTGGTCTTTGTCTCAGTCTTGCTGTGGAGTCAGTCTCCCCATTTTGTACTCATGCACTTGACTCCTAAGACCTACGCTGTGGCATATCGGTAGGGGCTCTGGAGCCAGACTCTGTGGGTTCAGAACAGGTTCTTCTGGAGCAAGTTATAAATACTTAACCTGTCTGACCCTCAGCTTCCCTGTCCGTAAGCTGCAGATAGTGGTGCCGTCTCAGAGGGTTTGTGGAGACTGAGACAGTATGTGTGGGAAGCTTAGAGAGCCGTCTGTCACAGGTGTCTGGCAAGCATCAGCTCTGTGTGTGAGTCCGTCACTATCGTCCCTGGGAGGGTCTGCCCTCAGATCTGTGTGCCTTCACGCTCGTTGGGCTTCCCATCTGTCGTCGTTCACCTCGGCCCTCACCCTTGGCTTCTTGTCACTCATAGTGTTGATCAGAATCTCTTCACATAAATCACTGTTTAAAAATATAAAGGCCCTCAAGAGAGGATCAGAAGCTCCTTCTAGAGTGCTGTGAGTCAGAGGCATTGCAGACACTCGTTGGGGAGCAGTTGCTGACTCTCCCAGCTCTGCTTCCAGCCCTGGCCGTCTCTGCATCTGGTTTACCTGGGTACTGGGAAAACTCTCAGAGGCTTTGCTGAAATCACAAGGCAACAGGTCTATGGCATCCCTTTGTCTGGGAGTCTTGTTTTTTTGCCTGTTTTTAATTTTTGTTGGTACTCTGTTTCTGTGTGCCTGTGTGTGATTTCCTGATCTTGTTTTGGAAAGGCAATGAAGTTACTGGGACCTTTTTTGAACTCCAGGAAGGCGACCTGGCTCACAGTCCTATCTGCACTCTCTGTGTTTCTGGATCACCTGCACCTGTCTTGTTCTCTGGTGTCCTGGGGAAGAGGGCAGATGCCAGGGCCACGCTTCCCGAGCTCATGTTCCTGCTCTGCCACTCCCTACCTGTGCGGTTTCTGAAACCGGCAGAACCTCTGCATGAAATGGAATGCTAATGACACCGGCTGTGTATTTGTGAGGCTTCCCAGGTGGCGCTAGTGGTAAAGAAGCTGCCTGCCAATGCAGGAGGCATGAGACACAGGTTCGATCCCTGAATCGGGAAGAGACTCCCTGGAGGAGGGCATGGCAACTCACTCAGTATTCTTGCCTGGAAAAGCCCATGGACAGAAGAGTCTAGGGGGCGACGGTCTGTGGGGTTGCAAAGAGTCATACAGGACTGAAGCAACTGAGCATGCACACACACATTGTGCATTTGGAGGCAATCGAATGAGTTAATACAGTCAGCCTCCTTGGAAAAGTACTTGGCGCACGATAAATATCATACAGATGTTGGCTAACAGTAACAGTTTAGGTACCACCTTAATTGTTGCTGGGATTAAATATATTCTGCTGCAGTATTATTTATTATTTTTCTTCAAATTGGCTCACCTTTCCCTGCTTTAAAAAATTTGCTTTGAAAGATATGTCTTTAATGGAAGCCCAATATAATTTGCCATAAAAGGGGGGTATATGTAAAAATGCAAAAGCCACAAGACAATATTATTAAAGTCTAAATAAATATTCTTGCCTTCCAGGCTCTTAACCTGAGGCCTGCTTGCCCACACCCTTGCTTGCGCTTTCCTAAAAAGAGAATTAAAGTACTAAGGAGACAATGTTAAAGCTATCCTAGGTCCAAATTGAGACATTCTTCATGGCGCACGTGGAAAAAAAGTTTCCCACATGTGAGTCTGTGCAGTTTAATACTCCTAGAGAAGTGTGAAGTGAAGTCACTCAGTCGTGTCCGACTCTTTGCAACTCCACGGACTGTAGCCCACCAGGTTCCTCCATCCATGGGATTTTCCAGGCGAGAGTTCTGGAGTGGGTTGCCATTGCCTTCTCCAAGGGATCTTCCCTACCCAGGGATCGAACCTGGGTCTCCCAGATTATAGGCAGACACTTTACCGTCTGAGCCACAAGGGAAATTCGTTTAATACTCCTAACCTCCTACCAAATCCTACACTCTGCAGGCCTTGATCTGGGCCATTCTGGCATTTTACAGATACAAGACCTCATGGTTATGGCCTTGCTGTCGCCAGAATCTCCAATCTCCGCATATGAAACTGCTGTGTTTGCGTGTCTGTCTGTGACTTCAGCAGTGGGGGGAGGGGTGCTAAGTGCTCCAGATTTTCTCAGAAACTGCCCGTGGAGGTGCCACTGCCCGAGCTCAGGAGATCTTTAGCGATGCTAAGGCACTTCCTCAGAGCCAACACCTGAACCCACAGGGCGGCCGGGCGCTTTTCCTCACCTGTGTTGGGCCACTCTTTCCCCTTCTCAGTTGTCTCGGCCGTCCCAGCTGCAAGGCCATTGTTCTCCATGGAGTCAAGGGAGCCCCAGCAGGCATGGTTGGTGACAGATGATCTGCCCTGATGGCAGCCCCTTCTTCCCTTCCGTCTGTCCACACCAGCATGGGAGAAAAGGCCCTTTCTTTCATCCAGGAGGCCTCACTTCCTCCAGCTGCTCTCGAGTCCTGCCCCTCCTGCTCTGTCCTGATTGGAGTCTGCTCTGAACCTGAGATCCTCCGAGATCTCCTTGTGACCCAGGGTGGTGGGGGGTGGGTGTTTGTTTCCCAGCCCTTTCTTCCTAATCAAACCCCTTCCGGCTAGTTCCTTCAGGTTCCTGCGTTAGAGATCTCCATCTCCCATGAGTCAGAGCATTCCGTTTGCCATCTCTGGCCCCAGGAACTGACTTCTGTTGTTTATGGGTGGCTGGAAGCCTGTTCTTCTCAAATCCAGGCTACTACATGTTTCCTGCCTCTCCTGTTACAGACTCTCAGCTGACCTGAGCCTTTTGTCCCGAGGTCCCTTATCTGGTTGCCACCACTGTCCCTGAGTTCCTCCCAATTGGGAGTCAGTCCTCTTGGGCCGGCAGCTCTGTCCCCTGCTTTCCTGAGAAATGAGATTCTCAGCGTGTCCCGTTTGTTTTTTCCCCGTTCTGCATTTAGCTGAGCGGCCTCCCCGTGGGCCTGAGAGCTGGTGGGATCTTTCTCTCCAGTCTGTACTGTTCTCACGTCAAGTGCACAGAGCCTCCCTCAGAGGCTGAGGGTCTGGGAGGCACTCCCACCACGGCTCGCTTTCATTGCCCTCTCTTTTTATTCCCACCCAAAACGTTTTCCATTGTGTTCTCTCTTCAGGTCCATTGTTTCCTCCAAGAGGAAACAGAGCTATAGAGAATAGTCTTTCCATTGAAACAGACATCTACATATGCCCCACTTACTATCTGTAGGACAGGACACAAGCAGATTCAGTCTCTGAGCCTCAGTTACTCTGATGAAAAACAGAGGCAGTGACATTATCTACGCATATGGTTGTTCTGAGGCCCAGATAGCATAATGTCCATAAAAAGCACCATTTAGTGCTTAGCATATACCGATCAAAAGAAAATAGGTATTAGAGACTTCCTGGGGGTTAGTGGTTAGGAATCCATGCTTCCCACTGCAGAAAGCATGCATTCAGTCCCTGGTCAAGGAACTAAGATCCCACAAGCCTCAAGGCACAGCCAAAAAAAAAATCATTAGCATCATCCCTTCCCATAGCAGCAGCATTCATGGGGAAACCGGGGGTCAAAAAAGTGAAGTATCTTGGCCAGGATGGCACAGTCAGTTAGTGGAACTTAATAACCGGGAGGGAAATTCAGAATTTCCACAGACTTCTTGCTCTTTCCACTATACCCCCAAATGCTTTGAGATCCAGATCAACCTAAAATCTAGATTTGATCGGGAAGTAAAGAGCCCCGTTCTGGTCAGATTCACTGGGAGTCTCTAGAAATAGAGATATTTGTGGTTCCGCCCTGAACGGGCTCATCACTTCAGACAGAAGCTTCCCATCAGCTGTCCTGTGGGCAGGACCCCGGGCAGCCTGCAGCAGAGAGCCACACCCCTTGTGCAGAGGAGGAGGCGGGCACAGGCCTGGTGGGCATCCCCTCTGCCTCGGTTCTACAGACAGCCTTCCTTTATGTCTGAGAGGACTTGGGAAGTGGTCACGAACGAAACCCCCAGGTTTAACATTTACAATTCTTAGCTCCACCTTCCCAGCAGCATGCTTTAATTCCAAACATTCACTGTGACGTTTGAAAATAAAAACAGGAAAGCTCTTTCAAATTTTTGTGCATCTGGGGGTTTATACCCCCTCTTCACTTCAAGTAAGCATAATTTTTACCCAAGTTGATGAAGCTGTAGGCTTGGAGAGAAAAAAATTTTTTTGAACGAGTCAGAATTTGACTGATGGATCGATGATGGGGTAGGCAGCTTGAGCTTGAACTTTGCTTTGAGGCCAGAGGCAGGAGTGAGACTGCTGGGGAGAGGATGCAAGATTTAGACAGTGAAAGTGGAAAGTCAGTCGGGGGTGTCCGACTCTTCGCTGCCCCGGGGACTGTAGCCCCCCGGGCTGTGCTGTCCGTGGAATTCTCCAGGCCAGAGTACTGGCGTCTATAGCTGTTCCCTTCTCCAGGGGATCCTCCCAGCCCAGGGATCGGGCCCAGGTCTACCACACTGCAGGCTGATTCTTTACTGCCTTAGCCAGCAGGAAAGTCTCTAATACCTAGCGTGGGTAGCCTGTCCCTTCTCCACTGGATCGTCCTGACCCAGGAATTGAACTAGAGTCTCCTGCCTTGCAGGCAGATTGTTTACCAGCTGAGCTAAAGGGAAGCCCTAGGATTTTGGAAAGGGGAAGAGGAGACTGGGGAGAGGGGAGGGGGCCAGGGGGCAGTCCACCTGTGGGGAGGCACAGCCGCCCTGGACCGGGGCCAGCTCACTGAGTCCCACTGAGCCCGGGTTCCTCCTCTGCCGTCTGCTGAGCGTCGGCTCCATATGAGTCACACGGGAACGCGCTCATGGGACGGTAGCAGCGACAGTGGTGCCGGCGGCCGCTGACCTGTCCCCGCCTCCCCCGCAGCGAGCCGGGCACCGCACGCCGTCACCCCCAGCCTCGGTCACCATCTGGGAAACAGGTGCCGTCCTGTCTTTCAGGTGAAGAATGCGGAAGTCAGAGAGGTTAAGTAGCGGCAGGTTTGAGGTCACGGGGCCCACAGAGGAGGAGAGAATAATCCTAGTGGAATTCTGTCTGGCTCTCAAACGCGCACTCTTAGCGGCCCTGCCTCGAGGCCTTCCTCCTCGAGGAGCGGACGGTGAAGGAGGGATGAGGTAAAAGGGGGTGCTGAGAGCAGGGAAGGGGCAGAGGCCCTGCAGTGCGGGAGGGTGGGGAGCAGAGGTCACTCGTAAGTCAAGGCCTCTCGCGTCTGTCTGAGGCTCTCCTGTCCTTCCAGCAGTTGGACCTGGTGATGAGGAAAGGGAGTCAGTGTGTTCCTCCTGGAGCTCCAGCCAGGGTGAGAGCTGTGTCCTGGCCCCTGGCAGGTTGACTGCCCCCTCCTCCTGAAGAGCGCAGCACAGACACAGGGCAGAGCGGCCTTGCCCACGTTTCTTCCCCCCCCTTCCCCGCCCCCCAACCCCCGGCCCCCGC
>SJYC01024142.1:0-31331 GCA_006408675.1 Madoqua kirkii | reverse complement strand
CTCGTCTGTCCAGTTAGCCACTCACGAGCACCCCCACAGCCCAGCCTAACTCCTGCCCCGCGGTTCCCTTGCAGACCAAGTGTCACCAGTACTGGCCCGATCCCCCCGACACCATGGAACACGGCAGCTTCCACATCCGCTGTCAGTCAGAGGACTGCACCATCGCGTACGTGTTCCGGGAAATGCTGGTCACCAACACCGAGGTGAGCGGGGCCAGTGTGGCAGGGGCTGTGGGGGGACCTGGGAAGGCGCGAGTTAAAGGCTGGTGCTAAACCAGTGTCCACCGAGGGCCCGGAGAGGCCTCTATTTCTGGGTCAGTCTGGGTTTTCAGCCGGTGAGCATTTCAGTAGATGTGCAAGGGTGCCTGGAAAAGAGCCAGCATCTGTGTTCACAGCAGCGTATTCACAACAGCCTGCGGGGGAAACAGCCCAGGTGTCCATGACAGATAAGCAGGTAGACAGAACGTGGTGTATACATACTGTGGAGTCCCAGTCCCCCCACAGAGAAGGAGATTCCGACCCATGCTGCCGCATGGCCGAGCCTGAAAGAGCTGTAATGAGTGGAAGAAGCCAGACACGAAAGGACAAATACGTGGCCTCCTGGAGTGGTCAGTTCACAGAGACGGAACCAGGATGGCGGTTGCTAGGGCTGCAAGGCTGTTGGGTGAAGAGTTAGTGTTTAATGGGCACGGTGTTTCAGTTTGGGAAGCTGAAAAGTTTCTAGGAAGAGTGGGGAGGGTTGTACAACTTTGCCAATGTACTAAATATACACTTAACAATGTTTAAAATGGTAGACTTCTTGTTACGTATATTTTGCCCATTAAAGAAAAAGCCAGTGTGGGTGGCCTTGACAGTAAGTGCCACGGGAGCAACCAGGAAGAGATGGCTGTGGGCAGAAGTGATGCCGAGCCATCAGGCAGGAGGTGGCCTCCGCAGAGTCCTAGAGACAGGGCTGGCCCGGGAGCATCGGGGAGGCGGGTGGGTGGGAGTGGGCAGGGCACAAGGCTGGGAGATCCCCAGTGGGCAGAAGAGCATCCAGAAACAGGAGCTTGCTGGCTGGAGGCTGGGAAGGGGCCGGGGTTCTCTTGCCCACCAGTCCAGGTAGACTCAGCGAGGCTCCCCTGCCCCTTTGCAGACCCGGGAGGAACACACAGTGACCCATCTCCAGTATGTGGCCTGGCCAGACCACGGCGTCCCCGATGACTCCTCAGACTTTCTGGAATTTGTGAACTATGTGCGGTCCCTGAGAGTGGACGGTGAGCCTGTCCTGGTTCACTGCAGGTACTGTGGCTTGTTGACCTGGTTTTACCAATACTGCAACTCCTTGGGCAAGGCTGGAGACAGTTGGCAGGCATCAAACCCACCCACATCCCACAAGACTCAGTATACACTTACAAGGCTCTGGATGCTTTCTGTCTTCACTCTGTCCAAAGATTTGGACAAATTCTGACTGCACCCTAGAACTGGACAAGAGTCCCTACCTCGTCTTTCCCTGTGTTCCTGTGGTAGATGTGCAGGAGATGGGGATGGAGTTTGCACAGAAAGATGGATTTCTCCCCATTGGTTTTTTAAGCCTCTGGCTTGCTTGGAAGCATGCCCTGAGCTCCAAGTTCCTTGTCCTTTGAAGGTCAGGGAGGAGAACTCCGTCTGAGTAAAAGTGGGAACTGATGAGGAGCTGAGCTGGGCTGTGCATAAACACTCTCTGAGCAAATTCCGTCTCTGCTTCTCTTCCCCCAGTGCTGGGATAGGTCGAACCGGTGTGTTGGTCACCATGGAAACAGCCATGTGCCTGATCGAGAGGAACCTGCCCGTTTACCCACTGGATATTGTTCGGAAAATGCGAGACCAGCGCGCCATGATGGTGCAGACATCAGTGAGTAGAAATCTAATAATAAAAATACTAACAATGGCCAGGCCTGTACAAAGGGCTTTGCAAGTCAAGAGACCAAGGCCCCAGGGGACACAGAGCTTGTCAGGGGCTGAGCAGGCACGCCCACCCCATCCGGCCTCTGCGGCTCACTGCCCTCCACTTCTCCTGCAACACAGTTTGTTTCCTGACAGCTGCTTGCTCCCCGCCGGCCCGGGAGCAGCCCTGATTGCACTCTGCATTGTGAAGTCACTGACCCATCATCACCTGTTTGTCAGAAGTAAGCAAGGTCACCTGAGGGCTTCACCCCACCCACCTAGATGTTTCACAGGGCCCCACTCTCTCCCACTCTGGGCTGTCTGCCCCTTGGCACCCAGAGCTGCTGGTGTCCTTAAGAGAAAATGATCTGGGGACTTCTTTGGTGATCCAGTGGTTACGATTCTGCCTTCCAGTGCAGGGGACACAAGTTCAATCCCTGGCTAGGAAATTAAGATCTAGGTGCCTCATGGTGTAGGCCAAAAAGAAAGAGGAAATATTCTGGTTTCCCCTAGATCTACAAGAGGGGCAGGGGGCTCTGGGGAAGTACACGATTCACTCTCCCCTGTGTACAGGGCCACCTTTGAATAGTTCCTTAACCTCTCTAAGCCTCAGTGTCCCCATCTGCAAAATAAAGACCACCCCCTATTCATTCATTCATCCCTTCAACAGATAGTGCACCAACAGGAGAGGCCTGAGCTTCTGTCTAGTAGGACTGCCTCAGTTGACTATGAATCTCAGCAGCAGTGGGAGAAGTCCAAGGGGAGCCTGAGAATTCAGGAAGAGTATCTGAAGCTGACTTGGAAAGGCAGGGCTTTCTAGAGCGAAGGCCTCCAGAACACCCCACACACCCCCACACCTATCCACCCCACCCCTGATGGATTAGGAGGAGTTAGCAGAGAAGAGAGTGGGACTTGCACACAGCTCTGTATCCTCACAGGCTCATGGCCTACATAAGATTTCTCTAATGATTATGAGCTCTTGTTTTTATTTTATTTATTTTTTTATTATTTTTATTTTTAATTGGAGGATAATTGCTTTATAATGTTGTGTGAGTTTCTGCCGTACAATAACGTGAATCAGCTATAAGTATGCAAATATCCCCTCCCTCCCACTTACCCATCTATCCCGACCCCACTAGGTCATCATAGGGAGCTCTTGTTTTAAATTCATGTGCACTCCAGGGTGGCCCTAGTGGTAAAGAACCCACCTGCCAATGCAGGAGATGCAAGAGACGCAGGTTCAGTCCCTGGGTCGGGAAGATCCCCTGGAGAAGGGCATGGCAACCCACTCCAGTATTCTTGCCTGGCGAGTCCCTTCTATGAGAAGCCTTTTGGGCTACAGTCCATGGGGTTGCAAGGAGTTGGATACGACTGAAGCTACTTGGTATGCACGCACCCAAGAAATCTGTTTAAGAAAAGAAAAAAGTTGTTAAGACTATTCTCTGCCCGGTTTTGTGGTATGAAGGATCTCATTGTTAGTTTAAAAAAAAATGTTTCAAGTGTATCTTCTGGACACATTTCCTAGCTGGTGCAGCTCAGTCTGAGGCTTTCCTTCAGCCTGAACACATCCCTCAAATAAATCTCAGGTGTTTGTTAATGAAAAGAACCATATCCTGCAGAATGACTTCCAGTGGCTGTCCTTTCAAAACGACAAAGTCCAGACTCCTGACTCCACTGCAGGGGTCCCTCACAATGAGGTCCCAGCCCACCTCTGCAGCCTCCCTCCAGTACCCCCACACCCAGGTGTTGCAGGCAAGGACCACGATCCCTGAGCCTGCTCCTCTAAGCGAGCATCTTTGTCAGAGCCACACACTGGTGCATCTGGAAGGGCCACCCCGCAGTGACCTTTGTCCCTCCCAGACTCCCCCAGACTGCTGGTCCCCCTCGGCTGAGTTGCCCAGCCCTCTCTGGGAGCTATCCCAGCCCTTGTCACACAGAACAATGAACTCACAGGTATGTTCACTCCACTCTGTGCTCCTGGATGTAACCCAGGGCTGAGCCCAACGTGAGCTGGAGCTCAGGGTGTTTATGAATGAGGTGAAAGAATAACTGTGTCTGGGGTGAGAGGCTGTGTTTGTGGAGCTGCTGGCTTGACGGGCTTTCCTTTCCTCCCCAGAGCCAGTACAAGTTTGTGTGTGAAGCAATTGTTCGCGTTTATGAAGAAGGCTTAGTCCAGATGCTGGATCCCAGTTAAGACTGCTGTGAAGACGTTCATTCCTCTTTCCCCGGGGCATCCTCCTTCTCTCTGGAAGCGGCAAGAGGAACCTGTAGGCTGTGGGAAAGGAGTGAGCACATTTGACCCAGGCACTTTAAATTTCTATTAAAAAAAAAGGTCTCGTGTGCATAAGAACTGATGATAACGCACGCTGCCACAGCATCATGCAGGCCCGCGCCTCCTCTGGAGAGAGCTAAGCCGAAGGGGAGCTCAGTCTGGGGCCTGTCCTAATGCCTTCCTCTCTCTTCATCTCCAAATTCCTGTAAACCATCCTTGGGCAGTTGGGAGAGGGCACCAGCCGTGCTGTGGGCCCCAGAAGCGAGGCGGTGTGGCTGTCCAGAGTTACTTGGATGTGTCGTGTGTGTACGGATCTAGGACTGAGAGCTGAGCTTTCCGTGGGTCTGGGCGGAGCTGAGACGGTGTTTGCCAGCCTCGAGGATGCGCGGGGGACCCCGTGAAAGGGCTGAGCGGCAGGGGATGGGGTGTCAGGCAGAGGGCGAGCAGTGCCTTTGTGCCCTTGTGCCCTCCCTTCCTGTGTCCAGTCTCCCTGCCACGTCCGACACTGGCATTTCTGGGGGTTGTGTCCCCGTGCCCGGCCTGCTCCCTGCTTCGTGACCCTCCTCCGGTTCCCACCAGTGCCTGAGCCAGACAGCAGCGCAGGTTTCAGGTGAGTCTTCAGCTGAGACCCCGAGAACGAGGACGCCCGGTGTCACCCCGGGGCCAGCTTTCGGAGCAGGTGCCTCCTGCTGCACAGCCAGCGCCCAGGACTGGAAGCATCCACTACTGAATCTAATACATGGATTGCTGCTACTTCGAGCTATTACACTTGAACCATGACGATTTTCCTGAGGGGAGATGGGGTGTCATCTAAATATTCAGAATCGTTGGCCCTTCTAAGGAAAGATCCAGACATCGAACCATGGGGAACCCAGCTTCGAGAGGGCTGCCTATGGATGTGTGTGTGTGTGTGTGTTGTGTGTGTGTATGTGTGCGCACCCACGGGTGAGTGTCTCTCAGGATCCCTAACTTGATTAGAATTACAGTTGAGTTGATATAAAGAATGAGTCTCTGTAGAGAGCAGATGTGTGTGTTCACTCTTAGTTACAATGGTCTCCGTTTCATTTCAAAGGAGAGGATCAGACTATCTGAATATAAACACAATTTGATGTTAATTTATTCTAAGCACACCAAGATTTTGATTGTCCTAAAGAATTCTGTCTTTGTTAATACTGTGTTAATTTTTTTAAACTTGTGCCAGGATTGTAGCAAATTATTATTTAAGGAAAATAAATTACGTGAAAATTCGAATGTGGTATTTTGAAATAGTGGTTTTATGTATCCAGAAGAAGCAGCTAACTTACCAATTTCTTGACGGGATTTATAGGAAAAGGATGGTTCCATGTTACAGCGCACTGAAATGAGGCTGTTTTGATGTTTAGCAAACTCCAGGCCAATTGAGCAAAAATGTTTCCTGGTCAGAAGATGGGTAAAGACCTTTACGTAGGGACCAGGTTTCTAAAGTTCTTTGTCTCCAGACCTAGCATATTGACTGCATTCTTTCCATCTTTCCCCACTGACATTTTACTGTTACATGACAGGGTTTGGGGGAGCTGTTGTTCAGGGTCATAACCCACGCTGGGCAACAGGAGGTGACGAACCCCAGCCTTGTCAGCGTGGTGCCAAGCTATCTGAGTGTAGCAGCAAGGCTTGGAGCTAAGGGCTGGGGGATCTAGTTTCTGATTCCACTCAACAGCTAGCCCTGGGCCTAGTCATCTGAAAGCTTTACCTCTATTTTCTCATCTGTAAAATTGGCGAACTAGATAATACTGAGGACTGTAGGTCAAATATGAAGATTGAATGAGGTCATGCTATTAAAGTTTTCATCAGCTGGAATATGACTCTGCTCTGGATGCATTACTTGGAAAAATTAATTTATTAGTGACTAGCCCCCAAATACATGAAACAGAAGTAGAATGACTAGGGTTTTTGTAAGAGGAAATAGCTTTTATTCTCAAGAGAACCAAGGGCACAAAGGAATATCTTACAAGTACTTCTGTTCAATCTGGGCTCAGAAAATTCTATCAGCCAGGCATCAAAAAAGAGAGAGGCTAAGTAAATTAACCCCATCAGGATATTGAGCAAATCATTGCCATTTGATTAAAAAAAAAAAAAAAAGGCGTCACCACCCTGTATATAAAAAGCTTGTGAAGTTTAAGTGAGTTTGGAGACTTGTGTTTGTGTGTGTGTGTGTGTTTTTTAAGAAACTCATTGTTTAATATGGTTGCAGAAATGCTGCCATTATTTTACATCAATTTCCCAAAAGGTTACCAAAGATTACCACCAGCCTTTTTCCGCCACTGTGCAGGCCAGTAGTTCAGACTCAGTAGATGTCACCAGGAACAAAATTCCATGCAACCCTGGGGAAGAACAAGACAAGAGAATTATCAAAAGGAGTAAAATGTGCAAGTACATATTATAGATGCTACTGATCAAATTGGGGAGTTCAAGATTTCAGCTTCACCACCTTATACACTTAGTTGGACCTAAGAAGCCCTTATTAGCTGTAAGTGAAGAACTTCATCAAAATCAGGATAAACAGTTTGCCCAGGAAATTGGAGTATGCATGGAGAAGACATTTACATCCTGCATTCTGGCGCTCTTGGAAGATCTAATTAGACATCAGTGCACAGACGTAAGATGGGAGTTCTGTCCTGGTGTCACTCCTTAGAACCTGCGCTTGACGTTGTTTGACTTTGCAGAAGAAGAGATTCAACTCAGTTCAGTTGGGGCAGGAGGGTTAGAGAACAACCTTGGGCTGGTCTTCAGTTCCTACCGCAGTAATTTCATTTTTCACTTTGCTTTAAGACGACCATAGAGGCTGTTGCTGCAGTTGCTGGTTGACGTTTTTTTGTTTCTCACAGAAGTTATCATAGAACCAGAGGCATCGAAGAGGCAATGTCAATGGGGAGAGGCGGTTAGAGGCAGGATGTGGGTCCAGACTAGACTTAAGACAAGACACGTCACCCTTGGCCCTCACTTTCCTCACCAGTGAAAGGGAGGTTGGGCTAAACTAGATGAGCTCTCAGGGGTACCATTCTGGGAGTCTGTGTTCCAGAGAATCAAAATTAATCCTAAGCCCAAGCCTCTAGTAAGCTACTAAAGAAAGATATATCTAGAACTTGTCTCTAAGAACTGGTCCCTCAGCTCTCGGCAGAGAGTCTGACCTTAGTCTGAGGAGTCAAGCAGGGGCGGGGGTTCTGATAGTTGGACTGTCCAGCATCTCTGATAACTCACGTTCCATCTGGAACAACCAAGGGATTTGTGTTAAGTCGTGTCGTTTTGAAAAGTGTCTTAATTGATCAGCAATGTTTTGTCTGTAAATCTGGAATTTTTTCATTCTGGCCTGTTCTTACAGTGACTCTGCTGAAATACAGTTTGATCAATATACAAACATTCAAGCTGTGCAACACTGTTATCGTGTGTTGATACTTTTATTCTGATGTCTTGATTTTATGGAGGCGTTTTCTCCTTTTGTTTGCTTTGTTTTTTTTTAAGTAAATGTTAACCCTCTTGGAGGAGATTGCTCTGTGCCCATCTCTACCTTCCCTCTGGTCAGAAGCGTGACCATGGACAGCCTTGACCTGTGTGGCAGGCAGGTTCTAGAACAGAATCAAGTTCAGCTGTCATGAAAATAGTTTACACAAAGGAGGAATCTCTGCCCACTACCGTGCAGGATTGCCAGGTGGGTCCATGAGCCCTAGGGTCCCAGGTTCCTTCGAACTTGTTGCTTGGCCCTCCCCAGTATGCAGCCATCTACACTGAGGTCCGTGATGGCAGCTCCAGCCACATTCACATTCCAGCAGACAGAATGGAGGAGAAAAGCAAGACTTGTTCCTTAGCGTATGTCATGTGGATGTTGTACATTTCACTGATCTGAACGTACAGGGAAATACCTACCACACAGAAGTCGGGGAAAGGTAGTTTTTATTCCCAGATGCTATATGCCTAATTGCAATTCAGGAGTTCTATTTCTGAGGAACAAGGAAAGGATGGGCTTGAGGGACAATTAGTGATCTCTGCCATAGCTCTGCCCTTTGGTGTCACCTTTCTTAGCTCGTGTGGGGCCCATGCCTCCTCTCCCCTAAGGTGAATAACCTAAACCCCTTCCAGATATGGCAGGGACCTAAAATGAAAATCTTGTTTGAATGATTTGTGGTCTTCTCCGTCAGCTCTGGGTAACTTCTTGTGGTCAAATGACCTATAAACTCAAGTTATCTTCTCCCAATGCATCCCATAAACAGGAGTGAAGTAGAAACAGGCAAACGGCCATTGAAAACTCAATGAACAGGAAACCCTACTGCGGGTGGTGATCCACTCCCACTGCAGGAGTAGTGAAGGTGCTTCTGGCAGGCCAGCAAGTCCTTTGGATAGCCAGCTGCCATCGCAGTCCCACTCTCCAGGAGAGCCTCCTTGCCATTGACCTTCATGGCCAAATCCAAGGTGAGGCTGCAGAGCTTCTGTAGCCCTCTTTACTTCTGGGGTAGTTTGGGGAGAACTAAGGGTTATAGTTTTCCTGCCAATAGAATTCCACCAAGTACCCACAGCTAGACCCACTGGTCTAGCCCAGTGTTCTCTGTTCTTCCTGTGCCTCATCTCAACTTAAAGATAGCGATCTTAGGGCCTCCTGATCAAGACGTTTGAGGGAGGAGGGTAACACCTTCAGTCTGATCTTCGGAGCTACTGGTTTGTGTTTTCTGGCCAAGAAGTCTTGACAGTAGCTTGCTGCCGCCAGTCTTCCACTTCAAGGCCACTGTTTATAATAGCTGCAGTTTGGCAAAAGGCAGTTGGCATTGTCTGTGCTTCAGGACCTTAATCAGTTTTGAACACAGGCTCCAGCCAGTGCCTCCCTTAGTAAAGCAGGATTGTCTTCCCTCTCTGCTGTAGTCTGGCCAGCTCTAGCCCTTGTTCGTCCCAATTTTACATGACTTTGTGCAAAGCAACAAGGAACAGCATTCACCCTCTGGCACTCTCCCACCATTTCCTCTATGGCCATATCCTCAGTCAGCATGTGGCCATCCAATTTCATCAAATAGTAACCATTATATACAAGATAGTATCTATTCTTGCCATTCACTGCCCCCTAATTCCAATAAGCTAGTGCTATGTTTTAGATGTTGTTTGCTGCATTGTATCCAAAGTAGCAAAGTGGAAGCAAAGTTGGAGCAAGGTGGAAGCTTATTTCTCTCATAAACATAGGAGTCCAGAGCTAGCACAGTGGTTCCACGGTTACTGGGACCTATGCTCCTCCCATCCTCAACATACACTTTCACCTCATAATACAAAATGGCTGATTTAGCTCCAGCCATCACATCCACATTCCAGCCAGAAGAAAAGAGGGAAATAGGGGGACAAGAATGCCCTTTCCCTTTAGAGATAATTCCTGAACGTTCCATAGGCTACTCAGAATAATATACAGTTGGCCAGAACATCATCATGTTGGTACACTTAGCTGCAAAGGGGTTAAGACATGTAGTCTTTACTGAGGATGGCACTCAGTCTGGCTAAAATTCAGGAGTTTTATTATTGAAGAAGGGAAAATGATTATTAGGAGAAAAATATCAGCCTCTCCTGCAGATTGCTTGACTTCAGATCTAGTGAAGGGCTGGCTTATGAGGAGCTAATAGTCCTAAGACCCAGCATACAGCAACAAATGCAATTATGTCACTTAAGTAAAACTGACCCAACATCTTGAAGAACACTGACAGCTCCTAACATGATCAGCACCCATGCATTACATACATGAATCATTTGGCTACGAACAGACTGATCACAAACTTAACATCTTTTCTAGAAACCCCAGATTGCCACCTGTTCCCAAATGCCAAATTACACAGGTCATTCTTCTTCTATGGCCGCCCTGTATCCTTTGCTGGTTAGTCACAAAGCCTCTGGTTGAGGAAGGCTCCAGAATTTCTCCTTAGGCTGCCCCAGGGCTTCCAACATCATTGTCCAAAACAGGAGGAGCCAGAGAAGACCTGTTGGGATGCAGTGGCAGAGATCCAGGGAGGAGGGATGGTGGCAATGAAGGCAGTAGATGGTCGTAATTTAGACATATTTAAGAGGAAGGAGTATGACTTAATAACAGGTGTATCAAGGGAGGAGCCAAGGAAGGGGCCAGTTTCAAAGCTGGGCAACTGAGTAGGTATGGATGGTGCAAACAAGAACTAGGTGTGAAGAAGATAACAGATTGTTCTTTGGGTCTGAGATCTAAAAGAGACATGTGTAACCAATCAGAGTCTCACACAGCTATGTCTTAACATGAAAGTTTATTCTTAAAATTGATGCAGACATTTCTGGGTCTTGAGCACTCTATAAACAGCCACAGTAAATGTCTTATATGCCATTCTTATTTGAATTTTAATCCATTCAAATTATTTCTGTAATAAAATCCAGTTATTAAAGTAGCCCATTTTGGGGTGAATGTGTAGTTGTCTTTGCCTCCTTGGACTGAGATAACAAAATACCACTGACCAGGAGGCTTAAACAGCAGACATTTATTTCTCATGGCTCTGGATCCTGAGAAGTCCAAGATCAAGGTGCCAGCAGATTTATTAACTGGTAAGAGTTCTCTTCCTGGCTTGCAGACAGCTACCTTCCTGTGGTGTCCTCATGTGATGGAGGGGGAGCCCTGGTGCCCCTTCTTTTTATAAGGGCACGATTCCCATCACAGGGGCCCCTCCTGACCTCATCTCAATCTAAATATCTCTGAAGGCCCCATCTGCAAATACCATCACCTGGGGGTTAAGCTTCAACACAGGAATTTGGAGGAGGACGTCAGTCAGTCCATAACAGCGAATTCTTATTGATCATGTAATCAGAGGTTCAAGTTCTCTCTGAATTTCTTTCCCCACCTCTCCTCTGTCTGCCTGAACACTCAGAGACCTCACTCCCCTGTAGAGCCTCACAGACAAGACAGGTCGAGGGCACAGCACACTGGGACTAAGAGAGGTCCCCAGCCTCGGTCTGGAGGTCAGCCTCTGCGGGTTGGTGTTCTCGGCACAGGTGTTCATGATTTTCTTTAGTGGTGGTCACCATTACCCTTACCCCCCCAGCCCCAGGGAACAGCCCTCTTTCTCCTTCCTGGAAGAGTGGGGTAATGGAGTGGGGCAGGAGGTGGGGATACGCTCCTTCAGCTCCCATCAGCGGTACCCACCCCAGCGTACTTCCAGAGTCATATATCCCATCCCTCAGCCAGGTGGCTGCTGGGTAACTGCACATTTTTGGCATCTGTTACTCCATCAGTGATGATACAAATCACATCCCCAGAGTTGTACCCAGTGACAGTGCCCATCGTGCTTTCTCACATTGACCAGGGGAACCACTGGGTCATCTGTCCTGCCCTGAAGCCCCATAGAAAATCCTTCAGTGCTTGATGGATTCCTGGCCTAGGCTGAAACACCCTGCCCCACCCAGAACTCCATGCACCTCTCCCTTGTATTTGGGGAAATGAGTCTACCGTTTTTGTTGTCTTTCAGAACTGCTCATTGGCCACCTGGTGCCAAGCCTGAGATTCTGATTGAACATTTTCTGAAAAGAAGCCTCATGGCTCAGAGGCTTTAACTTGCAACTCATTATTTAATGCCAAAGTGAAAGTGAGTGAAGTCGCTCAGTCATGCCCAACTCTTTATGACTCCATGGACTGTAGCCTACCAGGTTCCTCCATCAAAGGGATTTTCCAGGCAAGAATCCTGGAGTGGGTTGCCATTTCCTTCTCCAGGAGATCTTCCCAACCCAGGGATTGAACCTGGGTTTCCTGCATTGTAGGCAGACGCCTTACTGTCTGAGCCACCAGGGAAGCTTAGTGCCAAACAGACACTCATGAGTATGGGGAGGAATTATCTCTCCCCTGGCCTCATCCTGCTACACACACGCACGCGCAAGAAGAGTGGTGAGTGGTACACTAAAGTGGTGTGGCCAGTGTCAATGCAGACATCAGATCTCAAAATTGGTCCCTGTGGATGCCACTGCCACTGTCCCTAAGTACAGAACATGGCAGGAACTACTGACACCACTGAAGCCCATCCCACGTTGGATACTGGCTGGAGCTGACCCTGCAGTGGCCCCCCCACAAAATGAACCCTCACGGTCCCTGCAGCCTGTCCTCTCTGAGTCCTGGGGCAGGCGCTTCTCATTGGCAGAATTTAGCTTATGAGCCCAGGCCTAGCTGCAAGGGAGGCTGGAAAGCAAACATGTGACATTTTCAGGGTGTGTAATGGGAGATATGGGAGGTGATATCTGCCTGCTATGGTAGAAGGGTTTCCAAATCTAGAAGCTGGGTAACCAAAGCCAGATGCCCACTATAATCCACTCCTTTTGCCATCTAATACCCAAACTCTTCAAACATAACAGTGCACCTTCCTGACATGAAATAACCATACCTTATATAACTGAAAATCTGCTCACCCCTCCCACGAAGATGTCAAGCAGAACAGACATCAATTACAGCAACAGCGATTCCTTTCCTCCTGGGTCATGGTCTATCTCAATTTCTTATACTCTTTGGTCTAAATTGTATATGACACCTATCAGCATATCCTATAAAAGAGTACAAGAAAAAGAAAAATTAGATTAAATATTTTAAAATATACACAACACATCCAGAGGGGTGTGGGGGAAATACAACAGAACTACCTGGTGACTCACTGGAAAATACCCTGATGCTGGGAAAGATTGAGGGCAGGAGGAGAAGCGGGGAGACGGGATGAGACGGTTGGATGGCATCACCGACTCAGTGGACATGAGTTTGAGCAAGCTCTGGGAGAGGGTGAAAGAGGAAAGCCTGGCATGATGCAGTCCATGGGGTTACAAAGAGTCAGACAGGACTCTGCAACTGAACAACAGCAACATCTTGGCGTGAAGATAGCTGCCTGGACTCCATCCAGAGTATGAGGTCAGAGTGACCTTCAAGGCTCCGGCCAGGAACTTAGCTCTTAGATTTCACTGACATCAGGTACACAGTTTGGGTTGCAGTGAGAGACCTACCTGGCAGAGGCAGAGGTGTGTAAATGAGAACAGGCTTGATAGTAATCAAGACCAGTAAGTCAAGTTTCTGAACAAAAGTTATGCAGGCTATTTGTAAACCAACCATAAAAACTCAGAAACCTGAAACAAAAACAACTGAGAAATACCTAGAAATATATGTTCTAAAAACATTTTAAAAAGTTATTGTCCTTCAGCAGTCCTTCGTTTCTTGTATTACATCCAGATTGTCCTCAACAACAAAAAGCTTATATGAATTCTATTTTTGCCTTGTGTAGGCATTGTCCAAAAGCTCAGAAAGAGGTGATCTTGTCCCCACAGACACCACCATGTCCAAACTCCTGTATTTCTATATTTCACTACTTAAATCAATTGGTGAGCCCTCCCCCACAAATCCTTTTATCATCTTCTTTCTGCCTACAGAAAAACCCTCCTCTCTCTCTTTTTCATAACATCAAGAACTAAAAAAAGTTCATAACAGTTCATGACCTTCATAAAGGATGAAAAGTGGAAACCACTCAAATGTCCATCAGCTATTGGATGGATAAGCAATTTGTGGTCTAGCCATGCAATAAAATATTATTTGGCTATAAAAAATAAAGAAGCTCTGATTCATGCTGCAACATGGATGAACCTTGAAAACATGCTAAGTGAATGAAGCCAGACATAAGGGGTCACATACTGGGGACTTCCCTGGTGGTCCAGCAGTGAAGACCCTGGGCTCCCAGTGTAGGGGCCAGTGTTCAATAGCTACTCGGGGATGCTGCGTGCCATGGTGAAGATCTCGTGCTCGATAACAAAGATCCCATGTGCTGCAACTAAGCCTCGGTGCAGCCAAATAAATAATTCCTTTTTTAAAAAGTCACATACTGTATGACTGTATTTATGTGTATGTTATTCAGAAAAAGCAAATACATAGAGACAGAAAATAAATCAGAAGTTGCCAGGGGCTGGGAGGAAGGGGAAGGGGCGGTGACTACTGAGTATAGTTTCTTTGGGGAGATGATGAAAATGTACTGAAATTAGAGAGTGGTGATGGGGCTTCTTAGGTGGAGCTAGTGGTAAATGAAGCTGCCTGCCAATGCAAGGAGATGCAGGAGACGCGGGTTTGATCCCTAAGTACGGAAGATCCCCTGGAGGAGGGCATGGCAACCCACTCCAGTATTCTTGCCTGGAGCATCCGCATGGACTGAGGAGCCTGGCGGGCTACAGTTCATGAGGTCCATGTAATGTCTGACTCTACAGAAGCACAATGGTTGTACAATGTTGTGAATAAATGAAAAAATATGGACGTGTACACATTGAAATGGTGAATTTTATCTTATGTGAATTTAGTACTATTTCTTTAACTGTTAGAAAAGAAACCAACTCAACTAAAAAACACTGTCACGGCTCCCAGGCAGGAGAGCCTAAGCTGTTCTGAGGAGTAGGTGGCTGCAGATGTCAAAACCATAAAACCATCTGCAGACCCACCAACCCAGTGACTTCACTTCTGGGAATCTGACCTAAGGGGATCATTTAAGGGTCTTGTCTTATGTTATCAAGACAGTTTTAAAATATGTTCTTGCTTTGAGATATTTTTATAATAGTGAAAATTTGGAAGCAATCTCAGGGCACATCAGTCTGAGTCTGTTTCAACAGAGTGTGGTGCATTTTTGTTACAGGATGCTGAGCATCTCAAAGTCACAGTAGATAGCATGCACAGAAAGAACCTGGGATATTTTGATAAGGGATGCAGGATACAGAAGAGTATTACTGTGTGAGTTTAACTTTAGATACAGTCAGTATAGTGTGGTAGCCAAGAATATAGATTTGAGAGCAAAACCACCTAAATTCAAATCCCAACACCTCACCATTTGCCAGTTTTAAGTCCTTGGGTTAGATAGCTAACCGCTCTGAGCCTGTGTTCTCTAACCTTTCCTTGCATTTCTAAGCTCTAGTTTGCTCACCTGTTATACTAGGAGTAATAATACCTATGTCAAAGGGTTGTGGTGAAGAGTGAGTTTTTATGCAGAAAATTAAACCATCTGTGACACACAATGAATAGATAGATGACAGGTAGATGACGGATCAAAGAGATAGATACAAGATCAAAGAGATCAAAGAGATAAAAATGGATCAAAGATAAATAAATACACAGATGATAGTCAAAAGTGAGGGAGCAGGGAATCCCAATGTGCTAAGAGAGACTGTCTCTAGGGATAGGGTAGTAGGTGAATCAGCATGGACTGAGGAGCCTGGCGGGCTACAGTTCATGAGGTCCATGTAATGTCTGACTCTACAGAAGCACAATGGTTGTACAATGTTGTGAATAAATGAAAAAATATGGACGTGTACACATTGAAATGGTGAATTTTATCTTATGTGAATTTAGTACTATTTCTTTAACTGTTAGAAAAGAAACCAACTCAACTAAAAAACACTGTCACGGCTCCCAGGCAGGAGAGCCTAAGCTGTTCTGAGGAGTAGGTGGCTGCAGATGTCAAAACCATAAAACCATCTGCAGACCCACCAACCCAGTGACTTCACTTCTGGGAATCTGACCTAAGGGGATCATTTAAGGGTCTTGTCTTATGTTATCAAGACAGTTTTAAAATATGTTCTTGCTTTGAGATATTTTTATAATAGTGAAAATTTGGAAGCAATCTCAGGGCACATCAGTCTGAGTCTGTTTCAACAGAGTGTGGTGCATTTTTGTTACAGGATGCTGAGCATCTCAAAGTCACAGTAGATAGCATGCACAGAAAGAACCTGGGATATTTTGATAAGGGATGCAGGATACAGAAGAGTATTACTGTGTGAGTTTAACTTTAGATACAGTCAGTATAGTGTGGTAGCCAAGAATATAGATTTGAGAGCAAAACCACCTAAATTCAAATCCCAACACCTCACCATTTGCCAGTTTTAAGTCCTTGGGTTAGATAGCTAACCGCTCTGAGCCTGTGTTCTCTAACCTTTCCTTGCATTTCTAAGCTCTAGTTTGCTCACCTGTTATACTAGGAGTAATAATACCTATGTCAAAGGGTTGTGGTGAAGAGTGAGTTTTTATGCAGAAAATTAAACCATCTGTGACACACAATGAATAGATAGATGACAGGTAGATGACGGATCAAAGAGATAGATACAAGATCAAAGAGATCAAAGAGATAAAAATGGATCAAAGATAAATAAATACACAGATGATGTCAAAAGTGAGGGAGCAGGGAATCCCAATGTGCTAAGAGAGACTGTCTCTAGGGATAGGGTAGTAGGTGAATCTTCTTTTCTTTTTGCTTATTGGTATAGCCTAAGTCTCTATAATGAACATAAAAGTGAAAGTTGCTCAGTTGTGTTCATCTCTTTGCCACCAAATGGACTATACAGTCCATGGAATTTTCCAGGCCAGAATACTGGAGTGGGTAGCTGTGCCCTTCTGCAGGGGATCTTCCCAACCTAGGGATTGAACCCAGGTCTCCTACATTGCAGGTGGGTTTTTTTTACCAGCTGAGCCACCAGGGAAGCCCTGTAATGAACATGCATTACTCTAAAAATTACTGTAGAATTTTTTTTAAGGCTGGAATATTGCTACTGGTGCACATATACTGAAGAAGTGAAAAACGTTAAACTTGGCAGTGAAATTAGATGTAAGAATCAGACTTTTATTCCTCTTTGTGTCAGACAGGATTCTTCTGGTTGCAAGTGGCAGGAACCCAATTCAAATTAGCTTCAACCACAAAAAGAGTACTCCTAGGCAGGACACTAGGGCAGTATCAGGACGGAAGGAAGACAGGAAGCAGGACAGCAAGTGGAAGGACTGAATTTTCTTGAATCCTTTTGCTTCAGCTTCTCTTGGCCTTAATTATCTTGATGCCTTCAAATGGCTTGGAGGATGCTGATCCTCAGAGCTCCAAAGCCAGAAGGGAAAGACAGGGTTCTCTGTATGCTCATTCAGCACTGCTCAGGGGGCCATTCTTACTGGTTCAGGTCAGGTTAAGAGTTCACCCCCTGGACCAAGCTCTGGGACCCTGGGGTTGGTCAGGAAGTCACAGTCCCACCCCTGTAGAACTCAGCTGGATTCAGGAGTGGGAGATTGAAGCAGCTCTTCAGAAAAGGAAGGAGTTATTCTGAGTAAGCATGAATAACTAACAATTTGGCCACGTCCTGGCCAGTTTGAACCCATCACTGGCCAAAGCACTCAGTGTGCTGGCCCCATTGCATAAACACCTGAGAGTGCTCAGAGGCCTCCTCTGAAGTCACCAAAGTCACAGACTCCTGCCTCATCTTATCCTAGTTAAAGCTGTATTATCTCAGAGACTTCCCTGGCGGTCCAGTGTTTGGGACCCACGCTTTCACTGTCCAGGGCCATGGTCCCGTCCCTGGTGGGGGCAACTAGATCCCACAAGATGGCAAAAAAAAAAATAATAAGTTAAAAATGAAAAGAAAACTGTATTACCTCAAGGACCTATCTTCAAGAAAGATCTTTCAATACTGTTGCCAGTATGATGTGGATTAAATGGACAAGTCAATTTGGAATTTCAAACCTTCATAAGAAGATGGTCTGTTCTAATACAACTCTTTGTGAGTGGGAGGCAGCCTGTATTTGCCCATTACTCTAAGGAGGAGGGTTTTGTTTTGTTTTGTTTTTGCCTTGTACCCCTAGAAGTGTCTTTTTGCTCCCTTCCTGTCAGGAAATGACACCTTCTACCCTTAGCAATTCCTGCAGCTCCATCTCCTCCTGTCCTCTTACCCATATGCTGCGTGCTTTCCCAGTCATCTAGGCCTAGCTCAAATGCCCTCTCCCCCAGGAAGCCTTCCTTGCCTGCCCCTTCCTGAACTGGAGCCATGTTTCTTCCTCTAGAATGGTTGGGATACATTGCCTGTCTTGAGTCACTGGTCATGCTCATCTTATCTCCCTGCGGGAGAGAGAACCACGCATGATTCATCTGTGTGCCCTTAAGGGGCACATGCAGTGATAAGTAGGTACAAATAATGCCTGTTGAATGGGTGCAGGCCAGCGCCCTTTACATGGCTCATCGCAGCTAGGACACTGTGCTCCCTAACCCTCTTTCTCTTCTGTGTTACTTTACGCCCTATCACTCTTATCCCTTTGACAAAATGGTTTTGAAAGGGCTAGGGGAGGTGAAGTTCTTCCCCAGGGGCTCCACAGTCAAGAATCCGCCTGCAATGCAGAAGACACAGGAGATGCAGGTTCAGTCCCTGAGTCCAGAAGATCCCCTGGAGGAGGGCATGGCAACCCACTTCAGTAGTCTTGCCTGGAGAATCCCCATGGACAGAGGAGCCTGGCGAGCTGCAGTCCATAGGGTCGCAAAGAGTCAGACACGACTGAAGCAACTGAACACACACTCACAGGGGAGATGAAAGAAAAAGATTTCTAGATCTGATCACAAAAATTCAGAATGCAATAAACACCAAGAAACTGAGAAAAATATTTGCCACAAATATGACAAATTCAAATAAGAAATCCCATTTTTAGCTTCAAATTGGCAAAAATAAAGGTTGTGGTTTTGAAGCGTATTTAATGACAATTTCATCAAAAATATTTGAACAGAGAAAAGCCTAGAAAGTAAATACCATTTTAACAGTGATTAGACCAAAATTTTGTGATTATGGGTTAAGTTTTGCTCTTTTCCTCTTGTTTATAATAATAAATAAGCACTACATATATAATCATAAGAACAAAGCAACAGATGTCACTTTTTGCTGAATTCCCTATATTATAGGATAAAACTTCATGTGTTTCAGAAAGTGGTGAGATGACGCTGGAACATAAATTGGCACAACTGAAAGAGGACAGGGTATATTAAGTGCATATTAACAGTATATATTCGGGCTTCCTAGGTGGTGCCAGTTGTAAATAACCTGCCTGCCAATGCAGGAGATGTAAGAGACGTGGTTTGATCCCTGAGTTGGGAAGATCCCCTGGAGGAGAGCATGGCAACCCACTCCAGCATTCTTGCCTGGAGAATCCCATGGACAGAGGAGCCTGGTGGGCTACAGTCTGTGGGGTCACAAAGAGTTGAAAAACTTCTACTTTTACTTCTTAATTCTGGTGATTAGAATAGAAAGTGATTAGGAAAGCAGACAAAGATGGAAATAATAATTTACATACAGAAATATTCATTGCAGAGCTTTCTAAAATGTGAAAAACATTGGCAATAACTAAGTGTCCAAGGAGATCCAACCAGTCCCTTCTGCAGGAGATCAGCCCTGGGATTTCTTTGGAAGGAATGATGCTAAAGCTGAAACTCCAGTACTTTGGCCACCTCATGCGAAGAGTTGACTCATTGGAAAAGACTCTGATACTGGGAGGGACTGGAGGCAGGAGGAGGAAGGGACAACAGAGGATGAGATGGCTGCATGGACATGAGTCTGAGTGAACTCTGGGAGTTGGTGTGCTGCAATTCATGGGGTCGCAAAGAGTCAGACACGATTGAGCAACTGAACTGAACTGAACTGAAGCATCCAATACCAAGGATATAGGTTAAGTAAATTATGTTCCTACATGGAATAGTAGGCAATCTTGAAAATGTCATTTATAAAGAATATTTAAATAAGATAATAAATGGTTAGAATAGGGAAGTTCAGTGTAAAAAATTCAAATAAAATCCAAGTAAATAGTGTAATCACCAACGTATGTACATGTGTATGTACATACACAGGGAAAAGGGCTCAGAAGATTATACCAATATTAACAATGAATATCTCTGGGTTTATGATTTATGGATGATTCTAGTTTTTTTTTCATAATTACTACATATTTTTCATCATCAGACAAACAATCATTGTTTAAAAGGTCCTCATGATTTGTAACTAGTCACAGATTGCTTTATAGTACGATCTAACTTCACAAATTTACATTACTCTGACCCAGCAGTGTAGCCTTTACAAGCAGATTTCTTGTGTGTATCCAGTTATTCAGAAGATCGGAAGCAATTGGAATATCCAACATAGAGGTATAGTTAATTATAATACAGACCTGTATTATAGAGTCTTCTGCAGTCATAAACAAGAATGAGGAAGCCCTTTGTTAAGCATCCAATACCAAGGATATAGGTTAAGTAAATTATGTTCCTACATGGAATAGTAGGCAATCTTGAAAATGTCATTTATAAAGAATATTTAAATAAGATAATAAATGGTTAGAATAGGGAAGTTCAGTGTAAAAAATTCAAATAAAATCCAAGTAAATAGTGTAATCACCAACGTATGTACATGTGTATGTACATACACAGGGAAAAGGGCTCAGAAGATTATACCAATATTAACAATGAATATCTCTGGGTTTATGATTTATGGATGATTCTAGTTTTTTTTTCATAATTACTACATATTTTTCATCATCAGACAAACAATCATTGTTTAAAAGGTCCTCATGATTTGTAACTAGTCACAGATTGCTTTATAGTACGATCTAACTTCACAAATTTACATTACTCTGACCCAGCAGTGTAGCCTTTACAAGCAGATTTCTTGTGTGTATCCAGTTATTCAGAAGATCGGAAGCAATTGGAATATCCAACATAGAGGTATAGTTAATTATAATACAGACCTGTATTATAGAGTCTTCTGCAGTCATAAACAAGAATGAGGAAGCCCTTTGTTATTTTGTCATTATATTCTAATATTAATCATAGTATATATTCTATGATATTATTGTATTATTATTATTCTATACTAATACAGAATGTACTCCAAGACAGGGTTATAATGAAAACAATAAGATAAGAACAAGGTATAGATGAAACTTTCAACTGTGTAGAATGAGTATGCACTTATGTAGATAGACTTGTATGTAGCAATATCTATAAACACTTGCTTCTATAGTCACAAAATAACTCTTGAAGTTACACAAAAAACTAGGAACACTGGATGCCTCTACTGGGGGACAGAAGTGGGGCAGAGATGTTTTAGAGAGATGTTCTAGACCTTTCGGTACATTTTGAGTCAGGAACTGTATTGCCTATTCAAAATTAAATAATGCAAAAAATTAGAATAAAATAAACAGCCACAGTCTGTGTTAGAAGCTTGGACAGTGGATTCAATTTGCCTCAGTTTGAATCCCAGCTGTATTGCTTGGTGATTGTGTAAACATCAGGGAAATGTCTTAAACGGCTGTAAGCTCAGTGTCCTCAGCCACATAATGGAGGTGATAATAACTCCTGCCTGGAGGGATTGTTGTAAGGATTAATGAGATTGTTAAATGAGAGCTAAATGAGATAATCCATGTAAAGCGATTTATTTAATATGTAACATTTCATTTTTATTCTTTGACTGCCCTTGGGATGGCCCGTCCATGGGCCCATCAGCATACTCTCTGCGTCCCCAGAGTGGGACCAATTTCACGAGCTTGTGCACATCTAATGAGTTAATATATTGTCATTGAAACCCTGAAACAATGTCTAGTTCACAGGGGAAGTTTAACAACTGTTTTTCCCAGAAACATCCTTTCAAAGGAGATTTTCATTCCCTCCTCACATCTCTGAATTCATAGACTCCCTTTATTTCAATAATTTTATTGTATCTTTCCTAGAATGTCTATGTAGACAATCTTTAAGCCTGTAAACTGAACTGATTCTTTTCTCATGCTATTCTGTTCTGGCTTTAAGGTTTAAAGTAGCTGCTCCTTTCCCTTCCTTCTTTCCTTTCTTTTTTTAAATATTTTCTTGGCTGCACTGCATGACATGTGGGATGTTAGTTCCCCCATCAGGGATCAAACTCACATCCCTTGCTTTGAAAGCACGAAATTTTAACTGCTGGATGGCCAGGGAAGTCGCTCTTCAAAAATTTTAATCCTGCTTGTTTTAAAGTTTCTTCTATCTTAGTTCCTGGTGTGCAAAATCTTGTGTTAGTTGCAGCTGCTGACTGCTTGTGGCTTATTTCCTCACGTGCATAAAGAAAGCCCATCCTCATGGGGTTTCTGTGAGCAAACTAAACCCCTAATTATAGAAGTGTCCCTATTCCAGGACTTCATGGAACCTGAGGTCCCCAGAGTTTTAGCAGTTCAAGACAAGTTTTCCTTGTCCACTTGGAATCCACTTGGAATCCTCATACTGTACAAGTGATGGGAACCCACACCCCAACCCTACATTGGCTCATGAGGCAGCCTTGATAATGTCTTTCTTTTTCAAAGCAGGCAACTCATCTTCACCTCCCTGTGAGCCCAGAGCCAGCGGCTGTCCTCTCCTCACAGGCAGATATGAAATCTCCAGCCCCAGCCACCAGCTTTAATATCCTATTAGCCTTGCAAAGTGAAAGTGTTAGCTGCTCAGCCAGGTCTGACTCTTTGCGCCCCCAGGGACTGACACTCACCAGACTCCTCTGTTCTTGGGATTCTCCAGGAAAGAATCCTGGAGCAGGTTGCCATGCCCTTCTCCAGGGGATCTTCCCCACCCAGGGATTGAACCCAGGTCTCCCACATAGTGGGCAGGCTTTTGGCCACCTGAGCCACCAGAGAAACCATCCTATTAACCTTGGGCTGTATCTTATCTCATCTGCTTCTGCTTTACTGACTGTGCCAAAGCCTTTGATTGTGTGGATCACAACAAACTGTGGAAACTTCTCAAAGAGATGGGAATACCAGACCACCTGACCTCCTTCCTGAGAAATATGTATGCAGGTCAAGAAGCAACAGTTAGAACTGGACATGGAACAACAGACTGGTTCCAAATAGGGAAAGGAGAATGTCAAGGTTGTATATTGTCATCCTGCTTATTTGACTTATATGCAGAATATATCATGCGAAATGCTGAGCTGGATGAAACACAAGCTGGAATCAAGACTGCCGGGAGAAATATCAATAACCTCAGATACGCAGATGACATCACCCTTATGGCAGAAAGTGAAGAAGAACTAAAGAGCCTCTTGATGAAAGTGAAAGAGGAGAGTGAAAAAATTGGCTTAAAACTCAACATTCAGAAGACAAAGATCATGACATCCTGTCCCATCACTTCATGGCAAATAGATGGGGAAACAATGGGAAACAGTGACAGACTATTTTGAGAGGGTTCCAAAATCACTGCAAGTGGTGACAGTAGCCATTTGCTTACTCCTTGGAAGAAAAGCTATGACCAACCTAGAACAGCATATTAAAAAGCAGAGACATTACTTTGCCAACAAAAGTCCATCTAGTCAAAGCTATGGTTTTTCCAGTAGTCATATATGGATATGAAAGTTGGACTATAAAGAAAGCTGAGTGCTGGAGAATTGATGCTTTTGAACTGTGATGTTGGAGAAGACTCTTGAGAGTCTTGAGAGTCCCTTGGACTCTCAAGGAGTCTTGACTGCAAGGAGATCCAGTCAATCCTAAAGGAAATTGGTCCTGAATATTCATTGGGAGGACTGATGCTGAAGCTGAAACTTCAATACTTTGGCCATCTGATGCAAAGAAACGACTCATTGGAAAAGACCCTGATGCTGAGAAAGATTGAAGGCGGGAGGAGAAGGGGACGACAGAGGATGAGATGGTTGTATGGCATCATCAAATCAATGGGTATGAGTTTGAGCAAGCTTCGGGAGTTGATGATGGACAGGGAAGCCTGGCATACTGTAATCCATAGGGTCGCAAAGAGTTGGACATGACTGAGCAACTGAACTGAACTATCTTACCACTGCTTTCCAGGGTGGCTCAGTGGTAGAGTCCACCTGTCACTATTAGAGACACAGGAGACATAAGTCTGATCCCCGGGTTGGGAAGATCCCTGGGAGGAGGAAATGACTGCCCACTCCAATATTCTTGCCAGAAGAATCCCATGGACAGAGGAGCCTGGCGGGCTACATACAGTCATAGGATCACAAAGAGTAGTACATGACTGAGCTCTCCCTTAGCATGGCTGCAGCATGCTTCCTTCGTGGAGGGGGAAATATCCACGAATCCAGGATTGTACTGATATCTGAAGAGAGAAATGGGGCCTAAAAGCTTCACGATAAGGCTGAAAGAAAGAAACAGGAAGCTTTTGGCCTAAGTAACTTCTTGGAAATCAATTTTCCAAAGCAAAAGACAGAACACTGTGGAAAACCTCAAATACCTCTTTACTGAAAAGAGATTTGGAGGTAACATCCCCTGAGCTGGTTTTAATGTTACAAAAATGCATAAGCGGTCTTTCTACTTTTTTTGTACGTTCTGTCTTTTCTATTCCTTACCTTGGAGAAAAGAAACCATAATTTTTTTAAGTGTTTTTGTTTTTTCATAATGATCATATTATAAGGTATAGAAATTTTGAATCATTATGCTGTCCACCTAGAACTAACACAGTACTGTAGGTTAATATACTCCAATTAAAAAAAAAAAGAAGAACATGTAATCACAGCTTTCTAATAGGTTCCGCAGTGCACAATGCTTATGTTGTCATAATGATTAAAACATTAATTATTGATATAATATAATTAAAAGTAAGATAAAATTTGAGGGAGGGGACAAGGAAGGAGAGATGGAAGCATTAAATTTCATCCATTGTAACATTTATCAATTGAAAAATTGCTTTTGTTTTCTTCACTTATTGTGTCTATAAGAAATGACAGATGTTAATGAAACCTATTGTGGTGATCACTGCACAACATATGTAAATCAAACCATTAAGCTGTATCCCTTAAGTGTATACAGTGATGAATATCAACTATTTCTCAATAAAACTGGGAGAGAATTCAGTGATCTCCCCATCAGCTGCAGGAGGTTGCTAAGGTGACAGCATCAGACTCCTGTCAGGGTGAGTGCTCAGTCGTGTCTGACTCTTTGGGACCCCACTAGGCTCCTCTGTCCATGGAAATTTCCAGGCAAGAATACTGGAGTGGGTGGCCATTTTCTCCTCCAGAGACTCTTCCCAGGGATCTTAGCTGCATCTCCGGTGTCTCTTGAGTTGGCAGGTAGATTCTTTACCACTAAGCCACCTAGCAAGCCCCAGTCAGTCAGTTCAGTTGCTCAGTCGTGTCCGACTCTTTGCGACCCCATGAATGGCGGCACGCCAGGCCTCCCTGTCCATCACCATCTCCCAGAGTTCACTCAGACTCACGTACATCGAGTCCGTGATGCCATCCAGCCATCTCATCCTCAGTCATCCCCTTCTCCTCCTGCCCCCAATCCCTCCCAGCATCAGAGTCTTTTCCAATGAGTCAACTCTTCACATGAGGTGCCCAAAGTACTGGAGTTTCAGCTTTAGCATCATTCCTTCCAAAGAAATCCCAGGGCTGGTCTCCTTCAGAATGGACTGGTTGGATCTCCTTGCAGTCCAAGGGACTCTCAAGAGTCTTCTCCAACATCACAGTTCAAAAGCATCAATTCTTCAGTGCTCAGTCCAACTCTCACATCCATACATGACCACTGGAAAAACCATAGCTTTGACTAGATAGACATTTGTTGGCAAAGTAATGTCTCTGCTTTTGAATATGCTGTCTAGGTTGGTCATAACTTTCCTTCCAAGGAGTAAACATCTTTTAATTTCATGGCTGCAATCACCATCTGCAGTGATTTTGGAGCCCCCCCAAAATAAAGTCTGACACTGTTTCCACTGTTTCCCCATCTATTTCCCATGAAGTGATGGGACCAGATTGCATTCATCTCACATGCTAGTAAAATAATGCTCAAAATTCTCCAAGCCAGGCTTCAGCAGTACATGAACCATGAACTTCCAGATATTCAAGCTGGTTTTAGAAAAGGCAGAGGAACCAGAGATCAAATTGCCAACATCAACTGGATCATCAAAAAAGCAAGACAGTTCCAGCAAAACATCTCTTTCTGCTTTATTGACTATGCCAAAGCCTTTGACTGTGTGGACCACAATAAACTGTGGAAAATTCTGAAAGAGATGGGAATACCAGACCACCTGACCTGCCTCTTAAGAAATCTGTATGCAGGTTAGGAAGCAACAGTTAGAACTGGACATGGAACAACACACTGGTTCCAAATAGGAAAGGGAGTACGTCAGGCTGTATACTGTCACCTTGCTTATTTAACTTATATGCAGAGTACATCATGAGAAATGCTGGACTGGAAGAAGCTCAAGCTGAAGTCAAGATTGCTGAGAAATATCAATAACCTCAGATATGCAGATGACACCACCCTTATGGCAGAAAGTGAAGAGGATCTAAAAAGCCTCTTGATGAAAGTGAAAGAGGAGAGTGAAAAAGTTGGCTTACAGCTCAACATTCAGAAAATGACGATCATGGCATCTGGTCCCATCACTTCATGGGAAATAGATGGGAAGCCCCAATTGGTGGCAAATCAGGGAGGAGCTAAAATGAGACTTGTGCTTGGAGGTGGAGGAACTGGGTTGAAGTCTCAGCTCTGTCATATATCCAATGGACCATGCATGGAAGTAACACTTATCTGAGTCTCCTTCTTTTCTTTCCAAGTGGAGATCTGTTCATCGAGTCATTCATTCCACAACTGCTTATTAAACATGTGCTTTGTGCTCAGCGCTGATGTAGGGACCAGGGTGACCATAAAGAACAAGATGGACTCACCTTGGAAGCTCACATTCTAAGGCAGCACTGTCTCATAGAACTTTCTAGAATGATGGAAATGTTCTCCATCTCTACTGTCCAGTATGGTAACCACTAGGCACACGAGGCTAATGAGCAATGAAATGTGTGCAATGTGACTGAGGGACAGAATTTTACATTTTTATTTAAGTGTAATTAAACATAAGGGGCCACAGGAGGCTAGCAGTTACCAAATTGGACAGCAGCATAAAAAGCAGATAGTGCCTCTTGTCTTGTCTTCTATAGTTTGGGGGTGGGGAGGGGTCAACACAAAGAATGCAACTGTGGGCATCCACAGATGTGAGGATGTATCATGCCTCCCTGAGACAGAGCAGGAAGAGGCTCAGATGTTGGGACTTTTGAGACCCAGATGCTGTTATTCAGGGCACAGGAGATGGAAGGAAACACTCAAAGGGCTGGGCACATGGTCTGGGAGAACCTGCCCCACAGGCAAGCTGAGGAGTCCCCATGGAGTACAACACGTACTGAGGGAACAAAAGGTAACTAAACCTGTCCCAGGGATACCTGACTGCTTGCTGCTTCCTTCTCTCTCCTGCTCTTGGCCCCTGGGTCCCTGCTTTCTTCCTGTGGTCCAATATCTGGAGTTCAACTTCCTTTGAAAACATGCTGGGCTAATCCACGTGACTTCATTCCACACATACCCACTCTCCCCTCTGCCTCCCTCACCCTTCATTCCAAATCCAGCTGATTATCTCCTTAGCCTAGAACACAGGGCCAACAGCCCTGCCTCCCTGCTTAACAGTGTTCTGATTTTTGTCCTTTCCTTTCACCTGGGTTTTTAGGGGTTGCATTTGCACTGATATCACCTTCTTATCCTTACTCACAATGCCTACTCATCCCCTCAACCCTGTTGAAAGGGAGGCCCTAAAGCCCTGAGCTTTCCCCATCCCCTATGCCAATGACCACAGCTGATCGAAGTGGAGGTGGGTCCCTGACACAAAGTCAGCCAGTCTCTTGGTCTGTTGGCAGCCTACGAGGTGGCTTGACTTGAAAAGCTGAGCTGGGCCAATCAAATGCTCTCTTGAAGGAACATACAGTTCCCAGAAGAAATACCCAGAAAATGAGGGGATTAGCAGTGGGAGATGAAGTTGAAAGGAAGTTTTGAGATGGCATTAGGACCACCAGTGGTCAGGAAAGCCTGGCTTCTCTGGAAGCTGTCATGCAGAGAAGATGCAGGGAAGTGATGAAAGAGACAAAAACGGCTGTCCTGATGACTCTAGGTCCAGCCCTTGTGACTGAACACAGCTGAGAACTGGACTAGGCAGTAACTTGTCATGTATCATTAGCTGGGTTTCCTGGTAATGGTCTCTCAGAAGGAGGGTTGCAAGCAGAAAGGTGACTGGGGGATACTTTTGAGAGAGACACTGGTAAGAAGATGAAGGAAGAAGGACTGGATTGCGGAAGAGAGGTGAAACACAGGCGCAGCTGTCTTGAGTGATCCTTTGGAGAGTTCTGGAGCCATGATGACCTTTGGAATTGTCCCAGGATCGAGGCCAAGGGGCTGGGCTTTTTACCATGCATTAGCTGCTCACTGGTCATGGGCCACCCCCAGGAGGGAGCAGTGCCTGGAAGCGGGCAGTTCTGTGCAGCTGAAGAAAGTTCCCACTGAGGTGTGTGGCTGGGAGCCAACAATAGCCACACTTGCCAGTATCTGGGGATATGGGTACCAGGGCAAGAAGAGGGGATTTGGGTGGAGTAGCACAGTACCTTTATGACACATCTCAACACACACACACACACACACACACATACATATTGTACATTGTCCCTTGAGGGCAGAGGTGTGTCCTGTGGTGTTTCTTACTTCAAGCCTAGCACCTAGCACAGGGTACTATTAGAGTTTGATTCAACAGGTATACGTTGAGCACCTTCATTGCTCCAAGCATCATGCTAGGCATACTATTTGGATTATCTCACAGAACACTCAAAGTAGTTTGTAAAATATAAATCTTTATAAAGTACAAATTTTTACCACCATTTTACAGAAGTAGAAATTGAATCTCAGAAAGCAACTCGCCCAATCAGCCAACAACAAGTAAGGACAAGACACCACGTCTGGCCAAGATTGGGTAGGCTAATCGCCTACCCAATACCCATTCTCTTCTATTTCCTTACTGATGGAACCCTGATTTTGGGAGGAGCTGACTTACACACAGCTAAAAGACTACATTTCCCAGCTCGCCTTGTGCTTAAAGGGTGGCCAGTGAGACATAAATAGAAATCATTAGATGAGACTTCCAGGAAGTTCTTGGAGAGGAGGCATTGACTCAACTTGAAGACTCACCTTCTTCCCTTCCACTTTTCCCCTCCTCCCTGAAAGTGGACATGATGTCAAAAGTTGCAGCAACCATCTTGGTTTGAAGAGGGAAATCACATTATCGAGTTGGCAGAGCAGAAAGATAAAGGAAACCTGAGACATCACAATTTCCCCATCAGTCTTAGAAGGCTCATTTTCATCTGTTTAAGATCCTTGTTAGTTTAGACTCTATGGTTCCTTACAGATATATTAAATTACAGTTCATTATTCTGCTCTCTTATAGATACAACCCAATATCGCATTTGGATTCCTTGGCCCATGAAGTCACATGCTGAAAATATACTTTCGCCATAGTTGGAAATTCTAATTGACAAATTAGGAGATTTTTGAAAAAGTACTAGAATGCTTAGTTCCCACGCTAACATATGACATACTTCAGATTGAATTAATAATAGTAACACCCTGCTTTTATTTAGCTCCTGTGGAATGTGATCATCTAATTTGGTCTTTGTGATTTGGTCCCTGTATGAAATAGACAAGTAAGTGGTACTTTTGCAATTTATTAATTAACGAAACTAAAATTCAGAGAATCTTCAAGTCTTGGGTCAGTAAAGGATCTTAAATTGTCTGATCATGTCAGTCTTGTTCTCAGTGTCTCTGAGTTTTCTTCTTCCCTGCAGAACAGAATCCAAATTTCTCAGATGATATTTAATGTCTTAAAAAATGATCCCAGCCTATTTCTTCTACTCTGTCTTCTTCCAACATGAATCGGTATCAGATAGTATTGCTCCCAGCTAAAGGAGAAGAAAATGGGGTTGAACATCAAAACCTGGCCTGGGTTCCTTTCAAAAATGGAGACTGAAATAAGAACTTGAGTCAGATAGTCTATTTGGGAGTTGATCCCAGAAGACTGAGGCACAAAGGAAAATGAAATAGGGAAAGAAGAAAAGCCGATTTAAGGAGTATGTTATTATGCTGGTCCCCGTTGGGGTCACTGGGCCTCAGTTCTCCCAGGAGTGCCTGAAGAACACACAAAATTCTTGAAATTGTCTGCTGGAGAACTATTTCTCCATTGACTTCTGTCCCCCACTACTTGATGGTTGCCCCAGAAGACTTTAACTCCCTCACCCTTCTGGGCTGCACACACATGAATGCCAACCATCCCACATAGCAGCACTGGAGAAAGCTTGGGGACACAAAAATCAGTGGAATTAAAAAATGGAACAAAATAGAGATTTCAGAAATAGACTCTTTCTAACACAGTCAAAGGATTTTGACAAAGATGCCAAGATATTTAAAACGAGGGAAAGATAGGCTTTACAACAACGGTACTAGAACAGCTGGATATCAACATGGAAAAAAAAAAGGAACCTGACCTATTTATCAAACCATGCCAAAAAAGTAACTCAAGAGAATTCATAGACCTGGGAATTCCCTGGTGGTTCAGTGGTTAGGACTCAGCACGTTCACTGTCATGGCCCAGGTTCAATCCCTGGTTGAGAAACTAAGATTCATAAGCGGTGTGGCATGACTGGGGAAAAAAAAATCAAGAATCTATTGGCAAGGGAGAATAACAGAGACTGTGTATTGGGTAGTCAGCTTACAGTGTCTGTCACTTCACCCTAAACTCTATCCATAAAAAATAGTCTTATTTCCCAATTTATTCCAAGCTTTTCTATATATCCAGTTCTTAGCTTGTAGCATCTGCTGCCTGGAATGATCTTGGGCTTTGTCTTTACCTAATTCCTTCTTAGTATTTAAAACTCAGGACAGTTTTACCACAAATACATATACATTTAAAAACTCGGGGCAGATATCATCTCCTTTTGAACGCTCATCCTCCCTTCCTCTCTCTCTTCTTAACGTGGATTAAATGGTCCTCATCAGGAATACCTGAACTCCCCCAAAACACACCTCCTGGATTGTCTATGAAACTAAAAACCAAGTCACTTCCTTTTTATTTTCTCACAGCGGTACCAAGTCAAGAGATGTCTCAGTGCTTCTGCATTTCCTGATTCTAATCCCTGCTGGAAAAGAAGAGAGGTGAAAAGCAAAGGAGAAAAGGAAAGATATAAGCATCTGAATGCAGAGTTCCAAAGAATAGCAAGAAGAGATAAGAAAGCCTTCTTCGGTGATCAATGCAAAGAAATAGAGGAAAAGAACAGAATGGGAAAGACTAGAGATCTCTTCAAGAAAATTAGAGATATCAAGGGAACATTTCATACAAAGATGGGCTCGACAAAGGACAGAAATGGTCTGGACCTAACAGAAGCAGAAGATATTAAGAAGAGGTGGCAAGAATACACAGAAGAACTGTACAAAAAAGATCTTCACGACCCAGATAATCATGATGATGTAATCACTCATCTAGAGCCAGACATCTTGGAATGTGAAGTCAAGTGGGCCTTAGAAAGCATCACTA